>PVHP010022104.1:0-28765 GCA_004024765.1 Zapus hudsonius
AGGAGGAGGAGGAGGAGGGGGGAGTGGCTGGCAGAGTCTGTGCTGAGCTGGCAGGTGAAGGCACTTAAGGGCTCTATTAGTCACTGGCTCCTTGCTGAAGACCAGAAGCAACTTAAGGAAAGAAGCGGTTCTCATTTGGCTTATAGTTCTAAGGGGGATACATTCCATCATGGTGAGGGAGGCATGGTGGCAGGAGCAGGAAGGCAGCTTGTCACATTTCAGTGGGGAAGCAAAGCACGTACAGGAAGTGGGGCTAGGAAATAAAACCTCAAGTCCTGCCCCTAAGTGCGCCACTTCCTCCAGCAAGACCCCATCTCCTAAAGGTTCTGTAATGTTCCCACCACCAGCTGGGGACCAACAAGCATTCAAGCAAGTGATCCAATGGGAGACATTTTACATTCAAACCACAAGGACTCTCTGGACAGAGAGGTTGTCAATGATCTTGTCTTCTCTCTCGCAGGTTCAGCTCTTTCTTCTACCTACCAAATGCTTGCCAACTGGACCTCACTGGCAAGTATACACATAAATTCTGCTTTAAATGTCAAGTAATTTCCAATGTAAATACCAGCTTTTCAAAGAGAGTAATTGCTGTGAAAATTACTAGTGACCCAAAAGTTTAAAATTTGAGTATTTTTTGCCTTATGCCATGAGCTTTCTATTGTTTAGTGTCGTCTGGCTGCTCTTGACAACAAACCCTACGATTTTGTTTGCATGCTGAATTGAGTCTATTTGTAGAGGTTTCCTTTAGGAATAGTAGAAAAATGGCTTTCTTAATTAAACCTTTTTATATATTCAGGTGAGGAATGAGTGACTTCTGCTGAGTACGAAGCTTCTTCTGACTGGGGAAGCCAACCTCATAATGGAGAGCTCCAGGAGAAGATGCTGCCCTTGGCCTTCCGTCAGCTGCTCTTTTCAGGACCATATGGTCTCCAGCAAGCCCTTCCCAGTGCTGAGACCTTTTCAAAAGGGTAATGCCACCAACTGGTGGGAAGAGTCACAATGCCATTACTTCCTTCATCCAGGAGCTCTCTGAGACTCGGTTCTTTCTTTTTCGCGAGATGCTGAAACCCAGAGGATCATGGTCCAAATTCTCCCTGTACTACACAAACCAATATCCATCTTCTGAGCAAACTTGTTCCGAATTAGTCATAAAACCACAGGCCTAACTCTTTAATGGTACATTGATTGAATATTTGAACCATTGTGTGTACTTGGATGTGGCGAGGATAAGGAAAGCATCTCAATTTTCTTGTCAAGTTCCCTGGACCCTCCATATTAGGTCTGTAATATATTTTTTCAAACTTTCCTTATTGAGCTAGTCCAACCTCCACACCCAGGAAAACAGCAGGAAACACTGTGGTGAACTGAAACTCATCATAACAGAAATACAGAGGCACAGAGAACTCAACACCCCTGGATAATAGACCTGCCAGGCTTGAGGACTATTGAGAAAGAGGGGGGGCAGCAAGATTGTAAAGCCACAAGTTGGGTAGAAGCAACCTGAGGTACAGTTCCCCTCCCCTAAGGATAGAGGCCCTAATTACCCCACATTGAATACCAATAACCCTACTTAGGGGGCCTCTCAGGGTAATGGGGATGGGGAGGAGACATACTTTATGTCAAAAAAATTAATTAATTTAAAAAAATTTAAAAAACTTTTCTTCTTGGAACCATTAGCTATATCTGAGGAATACTAGCTATATTAGGGTTCAAAGTTAACGAATGATCACCAGAAGTGGGAAACAATTGTATTGGATGGAAACTTTGGGCTTCCTGTTTTTCACTTGAAGGATCTCATCGAATTGATTGCAAGAAAGGAGGGGCTTAAATTCTCCTGCACCCAGGCAAATGGGAAGATTTGCTTTATTTTGTAAAATTAAAGCTATGCAATATGTCTCACCTACAGAGAGGTTTAGACATCCATGCAGATTCTTGGTTCACAAGTGGTGTAGTACCCCAAGGTGGCCATGGGAGGGCGACCCTGGGCAGTGACAAGCTTTGGAAGCTGGGTGACCCAGGGACGATGGTTGATTCCTGAGTAATTTCTGTTACTGACCATAGTTTAGTGATTTCCAAATCTACGCATGAGTTAGATATCTACTCTGAGTTGGGGATAAAATATGCATTTCTTGCTAACCCGTTCTGTCTTGATGACCTACAGGAAGAGCAAACACTAAATGTCTGAAAATGAATATCCTGTTCTCCATGTGAGTATTCTCCATCTATCACCCACCCCAGAGAGCTGAGCTGGGAGTTGGTTACACCTTAGCATCCAGTCTCCATGGCCTACAACCTGTATCTCCTAGTCTGCTGCAGTGGCCTTCCTCTCTCTTCCTCCCCTGGCCCTGCCTTCCTTCATTTCTTGCCCACAGGCCACAGCAGCCTCCTGCCTCGGCTGCCTTCAAGGTTGTGCACCTCAAACCCATCCTCTGCAATGTCAAGAAACAAATCTTGCCTTTTTGCTCTCATGCATAAAGCCTTAATGGTTCCAAGTAGCCTGCAGAATATATTGTGAGCTCCTTGAACTTGAGTACTGAGTCCACTTTCTCAGTGTCTGATCTCCTTAACCCTTGTTGGCAGCACCCCTGGTACTGTTTGTGACTCTCTCTCTCTCTCTCTCTCTTTCTCTCTCTTTTGGTTTTTCGAGGTAGGGTCTCACTCTAGCCCAGGCTGACCTGGAATTCACTGTGTAGTCTCAGGGTGGCCTTGAACTCATGATGATCCTGCTACCTCTGCCTCACAAGTGCTGGGATTAAGGGCGTGCGCCACCACGCCTGGTGGCAGTGTCTTTATCTGCCTGGCTTCCTCTTTTTACTTTTCAGCACTGGAGACTGTGCCCAGGGGACCTTGCACATGCTAAGTAAGTACTCTGCTACTGAACTATATCCCCAGTCTTATTTTTACTTTTTATTTCAGAGATTGGATCTCTTACCAAAATTGCCCAGGCTTGCCTTAAACTCACTCTGCAGCCCAAAATAACTTTGAATTTTTGATCCTTCTGTTTCAGCCTCCTGAGTTGCTGGGATTACAGCCCTAGGCCACGAAACCCACTTATTTCATCTTTTTGAAACAGTTGTGCATCCTTGAATATTTGGAGGGTGGGGAGAAATATCCACCTCTCACCCTGTTCTCCAGTTCTCCCCCTTCCTCCACTCAGCTTGCAGCAACCACCTATCCTGACTGTCACCTCTGGAGGCCCTTTCTGAGCCATCTCTCAGGTGGGATGGTGCTTTCTCTCTGGATGTCGAGTCTCTCTCAGTGCACCCAACATACTGTATTACTATAATTGCTTTTCTGTATCCCTCGCCTCTGCTAGGCTGTGAATTTCAGGAAGCAGAGATTACATTTTCTCTATCTTTCCACCGGGTAATAGCTAGCCAGACAGAGGTATTTAATATGTGAGTTTTGAATGAGGAAAAATGCACTTAAATGTTGAGCCAATGATAATCCTACTATTAATTAACACTTTTCATTGACATCTGCAAAACCGGCTTTTCGCAGGTTCAGAATGAAGGGTTATTTAGCCCATAATGACAGAAGCTCTTCAAGGTTTGACATTATATATGTCAACTTTTCCCTTCTCGGCGACCTAATATGCTGGCCATCTTCATATTCAAGGCTCCTCAGTGAGCTGACAATGGCTGGCATTGTCCATCCCTGTGGCCAGCTCTGTGGATGCAATTTCCATTTTCACTGTGACATCTTCTGCCTCCGATCTTTCTCTCTCTTCATATAATCGTGATTCATGCTTTAATGGCATTAAGTTCCTATTTCATTGTCTGCCCAGTTGTAATGAAGAAGGGTGAGAGCTGATTTGTAAAAGACTATGATGCATTTAGCCACACTCAGTGGCTGCTCAGAGTAGGGGTGATATAATCGGAGGCAGCCTTTATGTATTGATAGACCACAAAACCTCCAGAGCCCCACAGCCATAGAAAAACAGGTTTTATATCAAATCCATTAGGTGAGTAAAAGGTGGAAAAAAGCTGCCCATTTCAGCAGAGTGATGGTATAAAGATCCCAAACTGCTCTGCATGCTGGGTAGTGGATTGATGGATGCATACAATTATGCTATACAAATCAAAGTTTCCATATTATCCTCTTTTCATTACAGAAAATAAAAAGATTCACATGCTCCATTACATAGATACTATTATTTTTCTACTGGAAACAGTAACCCAGTTCTTGTGTCTGGAGCCGTCCAGTAAAGCAGGGAGCTGACGCAGCTTATACCAGCCAAGGAAAGGGAGGCCATCTCTTCCTTCCTCAGTTTCTTTTTCTGTAAATGGGAAAACAGTGCCTTCTTCATAGGGTGGTTATATGGTCTAACACAGAACCAGACAGAAGTATTTTGAGAAACTAATGAACTACGAAGGGGAAAAATGACTGCTTCTCATAATTGTAGAAAAATACTAAAGGCTTCGGTAAAGTTGAAATTTGTGTCATGCGCTGCAGTGTTTTGACTGCTCACACACCCCAGAAGACCATCGAAAGAAATCAAAAAACCAAGTCCATTCCACAGCTAAGGGCAAATAGTTTCTGGTAAATAAAAACAGTGCGAAGCTGGGGAACCAGCTCAGTAGATAATGTGCTTACTCTGTAAGCATGAGGGTGTGACTTTAATCCTCAGTACCCATGTAAAAAGATGCCAGGCATGGTGCCATGCACCTGTACACCCAGCACTGGGGAGGCGGAGACAAGAGACTCTCTGGGGCTCATTGATTATCTAGTCCAGTCTAAGCCGTGAACTCCAGACCCATGAGAGGAGGTGAATGGTGTTCCTGAGTATAACAGCCAAGGTTGTCCTCTGGCTTCCACACACAGGTCCACATACATGAATATGGGCCCTCCCTGTGTACCTCCACATATGAACACACACATGTGCTCACCAAACACACACACACACACACACACACACACACACACACACACACACACAATATAGTCTATCAAAGGGAAAGCATGTGCTTAGAGTTTAAGAAACAGAAAGCACATTGAGTTCACAACTCCTCTGGTCTCCTTTGCTGTGTCGGGGAATCAGTTAGCTTAGACACACCTCACCTGATGGTGAGCACCTTGGGGTGGGGACTGACATGCAGAGCTCACGATGTGGCAGAGTACGTGTATCAGCCTGTGGTTATGTGAGGCTAAGAGGAATTTCAGCTACCTGAGCTATATGATTGAAACAAATAAATGTGAATGCAAGCACGTCTCATAGTTGATTACAAGAACATAGGGTTTGGTGTGAAGAAGCGGAGAGGCCAGCTGCTGCATGGTGGTGATCCCCACAGCTCCCGAGGGTGCTTGAAGACCTCCACCCAGGGCTGACTGAGCCTGCAGCTTTTCTCATCTCTGCTGCGGCTCGAAATACATTTGCACTTTCAGAGGATCATGTGGAAAGGTGCTTGCCAGGCAGTGAGACACGGAAGATTGTTACAGTGCAGTGCAGGAAGCCATGCTCATTTATGCTTCATTTCCGTTTCCTGCCTGGGAATTTCAGGTTGTGAAATAAGAGGTTTGGGTCTCTTTGTCCTGCCTTTGAGGTTATGGGTTACAATGGGGGGGATACACATCTGGATTGAAGAATTTTGAGCCTCTCAACATCTGTGAGAGTGAATTGAGATGATAAGAAAAGCAGAAGTTAAAGTCACAGCTGTCCCAGCATGGTGTTGAAACCCAGTAGCTGGGTTTTGGAGGCAATAATTCTCAGCAGCCTAGCATCCAGCCAGGGCACAGTGCCTTGGAAACATGCTGCATTCTGACCTTTCCCAGGGCTGAAGACTTGAACATTCATGTGGGAAGGTGCACAAAGAAAGCAGTGAATGGATCCTGGTAGGACAATCTCACATCTTGCCTCTGCAAAACTTTATGGGAAGTTTATGGGGATTTATTGTTTCAAGAACAGAAGGACATTTACCTACAGATGCAGGGGAATAAATTTCAAGTACATTTAGTATTGGAGAATGGTCGCTTTATTGCTGATTTCAATCCACTTGACTTTCTCCTTAATCTTCCAACTTCCAACTAAAGTAGAACACTGCACATGTGCACACCCCCACCCCACATCACACACACCCCACACCACACAAGCTCACCCCCACATCATACCCCCATACCAGACACTACACAAGGATACACCACACACTCCACCCACCCATAACAGACACCACACCCACAGCATAACATGCCTACCCATATCATACATCACCTAAACACCCTCTCCCACACACATCACACACATACCGCACTCACCAAACACCCATCCACAGATCCCTTCTCAGTTTGGAACTTCAATGATTTGGGTGATTTTTAAAAGTCTGAGAGTTTCTAATAGTAAGGAAATGAAAACAGCTAGGATGTGCTGTGTAATATAGTGAATATATTTGAATCCAAAGATAGTCCACTGTGGCACAAACCATCCAATGGAGGATGCAAATTGCCAATTCTATGTTGTCAAGTAGCAAGCTATTTTAAAAAATAAAATATATACCATAGCTCCATTTTGCATATATGTCAATTTATGTCCATATATGTGCGTAACACACATATATAGTGTATGTGCTTAAGTACAGTGTCAAGGAAAAAAATCTCGAAAGATTCACATCAAATTTTAATACCAGTTGCTTCTGTGAAGGGTTGTTGGTGACTGACCTAGGTATTTAAGTTAGGAGTGTGTGTTTGATGCCTGCGAAGGTAGAAGAAGCAACAAGGAAAAAGCAGAGAATGAGCAGGGGAAATGGGAGCTGAGGAAGGCTTGAGGAGAGCTGAGAGTTGTAGGGAAGCACAGTATGGGCGAGCTCAAGTGGAGCAGGTCCCAGAGTGTGGGGGTGATTCCTTCTCCTTCCCCAATTTCCTTGGTAGTTCCCATAGATTATTTACTCTCAAACAATGGACCCCATAATCATGCTAATCATCCTTCATTGATTTTGTTTTTATAGCATATATCACTCCTTAAGATATCTGTTAATTTTTAAAAAAACATCTTATTTATTTAAAGAGAAAGAGAGAGAGAGAGAGAGAGAGAGAGAGAGAGAGAGAGAGAGAGAGAGAGAGAAGGGGTATGCTTGGGCCTCTTGCCACTGCAAATACACCACTTTTCATGTCTGGCTTTACATGGGTTGTGGGGAATTGAACCCTGGACCAACAGGCATTGCCAACAAGTGCCTTTAACCACTGAGTCATCTGTCCAGCCCAATTCTTAAAGTTCATCTTTACGTTTGCTTATTTATTCTGAACTGAGCTATAAGGCATACCATAATCACTTAGCCTGTTATGTTCTTTGCTGGGTTTCTGGCACCTGTCCTTGCTGAGCAGACAGTAGGAGCTTGTTCAACATTGTTGCATGAATGACACACACCATGTCGGGTCCACTCATCTTGGAGCTCAGGGAGATATAGTTCAGTAGCCAAGGGAAGCTTTTGAAAGCCATTGTCTACGTGATATTTTTACTAATTCACTCTGAACTCTTTGATATGTCATATCATCAAAATATCTCTTAATATTTCTTCAAACATTGAAGTGACTTTAAACCGTACATGTGACATACACAGAGAATTCTAGGAACATTGGGCTGATCATTGGCCAATAGTCCAAACCTCCTGGGGTAGTTTAATTTCCCAACATTCTGTAGTCATAAAGAAGTTTTCTGAAGCATGCAGTCGAGGCTGAACACTAGAACTTGATTGGCACTGTGGGCACGGCTCACCTTTCCCAGATCAACTGAAGTCTGAGTTACTTCATGAAGACATGTGCCATGTTTTACATCTGCTCTTTAGTGGATAACCCTTGCCCATTTCCTAGAGTGCAAATTTGCTTGGCAGAAGGCATCCATCCAGTACTCCCTCCGCCATTGGCCTACTGACTGTTTTGGTCCAGCTAAGGATTATTACAATCTTGACCATGCACAGCACAGAGGGGTAGGGCAGGGAGCGAGTGCTGTGAAGACCAGGATTTCAAAGTTCTGCTTGCCTTCTCATCACATGGTGTGGGGAGTGGAAGGATGGGCCAGTGGAGGGCTGGATGGAATGCAGGCAGGGAGGGTGGATCGCATGGTCTTCTGCCTCTCACAGCCAGACTCTCTACCAGCCTCATCTCTGCCTGGCATTTTGCTTGTATTTATAAAGCAAGCTCATAAGGGCTTAACTACTACTCATTCCTGTTTCATTATCTTAAGAAGAGATTTTTGAGAATGAAATACTTTTAATGACTGAATTAATTATTTGTTCTCTAATGGTATGATTGTAGGCATCAACACAGAGTGGTGGGAAATATTTCAATGTTTGAATATATATTTATATTAGGTAAGGTCTTGCTCTAGCCCCAGCTGACCTGGAATTCACTATGTAGTCTGATGGCTGGCCCCAACTCACAGCAATCCTCCTACCTCTGCCTCCTGAGTGGTGGGATTAAAGGCGTGTGCCATCACGCCTGGCAGATGTGGTTTGTATTTTCATGCATAATAATTACCTAGTAGTTATTTGTCACTACAAGCACACAAACATGTACACAAAGATGTTCATTTTTACCATTTCTGGGTGTATACCCAATGAATCAAAGGCAGGGCACAACAGAGACACCTGCACAACCACGTTTATTGCAGCACCTTCACCACAGCCAAGTCCCACAATCAGCCTGGCTGCCTGTCAACAGATGGACGGGTAAAGAAAATGGAATACATATTCACAATGGATTGTCATGCTATCACAAAGAAGTAAGAAATCATGTCATTTGTAGGTTATCGGGTAGATCATGTTATATGAAATAAGCAAGACTCGTGAAGACAAGTATTGTGTATTCACTTTCATATGTGGAATCTTTCTAAAAATATTTTATTTATTCGTTTTCAAGCAGAGAGATACAGAGAGAGAGAGAGAGAGAGAGAGAGAGAGAGAGAGAGAGAGAGAGAGAGAGAGAGAGAGAGAGAGCGCACCAGGGCTACCACCTTGTGGGTCTGGCATATGTGGTTACTGGAGAATTGAACCTGGGGCCTTAGGCACTGGAGGTAAGTGCCTTAACCGCTGAGCCATCTCTCCAGCCCCATATGTGGAACCTTTAAGAACAAGAAATGAAAGTAGAAGAGACCTAATAGGCAATAGAAAGGGGAGACAATGTGGATGGTGGGGGATAAATATGATAAAAATCAGTCCTAAGGAATCCTACTACTGTATACATTACACTAATAAAAAGAATATTAAAGTATGAGGAAAAGATGCTGGAATAACACAGTGGAGCCTAAATTACTTTAATAGCTCCCACAATGAAAAATAAAGTGATTATTTCCAAAGTTTACATGTGACAATGAATTTGGGCATTGATATTTTTAAGTAGAAAAAAAGGGGATCGATTGTTATACTTGAGAAAAATGAAGCGTAAATTGAAAAGTGGTTAATTAAAATAAAATGGATGAAAATAACCCACCACATCTGGTGGGGAAAATAAAGTATTTCAGGACTCTTTCTTTCCATGCTAGATTTCAAAATATCTTTCTTTGAAGAAACTACATGGGGAATTTTGCTCCTCCGTCTTGCAAGCTCGAAGAAGCAAGGAACATTCCACTGGGTCCTAATCATAAAATAAAGTGCAGGAAGAAACACTCTCTGACATCATTTGTAAGGTGAGGAAGTAGATCGGATTCGTTTTTACAAAGCATCACAATCCTGCTAAGGATTATTCACCATAAGGAAAATGTAGTGTTTTCCTGCCCACTCTCTTTTCCCCAGGCGGTTCTGTTCCTGCCTGTTCTCATCTGATATTCCAGTCTTTTGGTTGGTGACCATTCCAGTGACCCCCAGGGCTTGCTGCACAAACATCTTCCCCAGTGACCTGGAAGCCCTCAGTCCCAGCCCGGAATCTGTGCTTTTTAATGAGTTGTTAGTGAAGCAGGTGTTCTTCCTTCCAGAAGCTTTGCAGACACTATTTTGCAGTCAGTTCATCTAACTCAGATCTCTTATTAGAAGCCTGGCTAATTTTGAAGTGCTGTTATTTGGAACTTCGTGAAGGGTAAACATGCTATTCCCTGTGACTGTGGGTGCAGTCAGATTGGAGGCTTCCCACCCCAGTGTGCACCAATCACCCACCGGCTGCCAAGGCTTGCCTCTCTCCAGATCTAGGCTTGGACCACCAAGCTGTGGTTGGCACACAGCTCAGACACCAGCCGTGCACGCAGGCTCCTCGGCTTTGAAGCCCCAGGACTTGGCCTCTCTCACCAGAGACAGCCTGGCACCTGCAGCCAGCCAAGCTGGCTCCCCTGGGGCCTTTGTGGCAGTGTGACTTTGGCCTTTGTCCATAATCAGGAGGGAGGGAGTTCAAAGGCTGGCAGGCAGCCTTGATCCTGGAGGTCTGTGCTTGTTTATTTAGACTCCTTTTAGCCTTTGGGATGACAGTGTCTCTGGTTCTCGGGCCACCCCTTTTCTCTTGGTCCATACCTGTGATCCATGTCCCTGGCCCTTCCTGAAGTATTTATCATCTCCGAGTGTCTCACCATGTTCCTCTCTCATTGTTATCTTGTCACCATCTCTACCATGTTCCTTTGGATGTCACCATCCCCAGGCTGTGCCTAGACCTCTGGCCAGAGTCCTGGAGCTCAGAGCTCTGGACATGGCCTCCAGGGAGACCTCCCAGCTAGCTCCCCTGAGCTAGTACAAACCCCACTCCTGGCCTTCAGCCCCCGGCTGAATTCTCTTGTGGTTTTCTCCTGGGTAACGTCACTGTCACACCCGGAGGCTCCAGAGTCTCTTTGGAGGTGAGACTGTGTCACAGGATGCTGGATGCCACATTCTATCCGCTCCAGGTCCAGAGTCTGCCAGGCCAGTCCCATCTCCCCCTTCCCACCACTCTGGTCTCCTGGCAAGTCCTCCACACAGCCAGGGAGGACAGCCTTGTCACACTAAATGAGGAGCACATGGCATAGATCTTAGAGGCAGTGTTTCACCTTCACCTGCAATGACACTTGATTTTTGTCCCGTGTCTTTTCTTTAGGAAACAAGAATGCGGTTAGGATAGAATGATGATCATATGGAAAAGTTAACATTAATCAGGAGTTCACAGTGTGTCCTTGACTGGTGCAGACATTTATGCATTATGCATTTGAGATTCACAAACCCCTCTTTGAATTCCTCTCTACAGTGAGTGGGTTACAGCTGAGAGATTCAGTGTGGAGCTCAAGTCCACCCACAGAGCAGGAGGGTGAGTCTCTCAGAGCCCAAAGCCTGCACTTTCAATCACTTCCCCCTGGAGGCTATTCCTACTCCACACATGTAGGATACTTTGTATACAGCGGAAAGTGCTAATGTGTGTGAGGCGATCTGCCTCCATTCAACCTGCTTGGATGAATTTGTTACTGTTTCCCTAACGTGACGGGATGTTGAAGAGGGTGGCTGGGGAGAGAGCTCAGTGGACAAGGGCTTGAGAGCCTGAGTTCATGTTCCCACAAGACTGAAACCCTAGTCTTCCCAGGAGAGGTGGGGGAGGATGGAGTCTGCTAACCAAAAACGGCAGCTCTGAGTTGAGGGAGAGACTCTATCTCCAGGAAACACTCAGATGAATGGTAGAGGAGTGAACCTGGCATCTTCTTCTGGCCTGCACACACGTATGCACAGGGCAGGCACTGCACACACACATGCACATGTATTTACCACATACATCACACACCATATCTACCCCAAACATTAAATTATGTGAAAAGGACAAAGGCCGTGGCCCCGGCTTCTCCACACCACACTTTCCTTCAAATGCCAAGTCCACAATGTTAGCTGTGAATGTCTGGGGACTTTTAGCTCTCCTAAAGATGGACCCAAAGGTGTTCAACACAATCCTAATTTCACATCATATCAACAATGTTTTAATGTCAAATTTGTGTAGGAAATGAACGTGAAACAGATTTCTCTGCTACAGAACCTTGGTACATGGAGATTCTCTGAAAGTGTGGGGCATTGGGTACGAGTGTGCACACTGAACCACAGAGCTCTTTCTTCTGTCTTTTTTTATTTTTTTACAGAGCTCTGAGATGCACCTGTTTGGGACATGAGCTACCAAAAGAGCTGGCTGGCATTTCTGTCCGTGCAGACCTAGCATTTGCATCGAAGTTGGTGAGTTGTGTTTATGGTTATGTAGAATCCAGATGTTATGCTTGAGCACCATTACTTTCTTCTATTTAGAAGTTGTGGTAATTGGGACAGATCGCTATTTTTAAGAAGATGCCTAAAATTATCAATTTTATCAATTATTACTGTTTAGGTAGTTAGAAATTGGCTATATAAACCAGACCTCTTCTTCTTTTTTTTAAATTGAGACTGTGGCTCTTCCTTCTTTGCAAGTCTCATGTCACACACACACACACACACACACACACACACACACACACCCCCCACACGTGTAAACACACCTTTTCATTGAGAAGGACCCTATCCTGTCAGCCTTCGTCTCCTCCTAACCTCAGTCAATGTGTTTACAGACACAGTGGTCCCAGGATTTCCACATTAAATCTTCTTAAGAAATTGGAGGTATGTTGTGAGAACACAAGCTGAGGAAGGGCAAAATTTCCAACACTGCAAAACACCTTTAAAACTTTTTTCTTATTCAAAACTGATGGCGTTGGGACCAGGGAGTAAGATTTGATCTCCTTTATCTCCGTAAATTCTAGAATGACTTGATTTTCAATCCCATAGGGATCTACCAGCCTCTCATTCATCCATCAACGGTGAGCATCCCAATCTTTGTGGGAGGCTTTGCAAGTTCTCTGCTCTCAGCTCCTTGTCCTCGGGAATAATGACGTTCATTAAGACACACCTGAGGCTCACTCCTGTGTGGGCTGCAATGCTGTTCACCAGACTAAATAGACATTAAGGACATTCCCTTCCTGTCAAACACAACACAGAATCTGCTCTTCTGGTCAGCGTTTAACCAAATACGGAAGAATTAGGAAAGCTCTTTCTCTAAGAACGGAAAGCAGACTGGGTCTCCAGGCTCAGAACAGAGAGGCATTTTCAGGTTTAGTCTTTCCTTGTGTGATGGTATAGATATATTATTTTCAGCAAAATAAGCTCCCACGTCACTCTGGTTTTATTAACACATCTGTTTGCTTCCTTATTTTTGGATCTGTGGTTGGAGTTTTGGTAAATTATTCCCTCCTTGATATAATCTGCACACTCACAACCTGCTGCTAGAAGTAAACCCATACCTAGTGCACACAAACACCTGCACACTCACACCTGCTTCTAGAAGGAAACCCACATCTAGTGCATGCACACATCTGCACACTCACACGATCTGTGTAGGTGCACATGTTTAGGAATCCTTGCAGAACTGAGCACATAAAACTCTTTCAGTGTGTTCTTCCTAACCAGAAAGCTACAAGGTAACATATCCAAATTAAAAAATGTGTTAGCGGCCAAAGGAAACCATATATTCTGAGACAGGTAGATTATAGAAATATATACTCTTCTCCTGGAAAAAAAATCACTGAGAAGTTATAACATTAAAATAGGTATTTTATATCTCTGTCATTAAATATTTGGATTCTAATATTATTTTAATACCATTTTCTGCTACTTGTGTCAGGGAAGCTGATTCCATATTTGTAGCAATAACATGAAACAAATCTGAATGGTGATAATATCTTGTCATCATCAGTAAGCCTTGGAGAAGGTGGAGGTGGGTGTGGTGGGGATGTCTCCAGTAATGTCACACTGAAGACTGAGGCAGAACGATTGCCACGAATTCAAATCCTGCCAGGCTTCCTAATGAGACCTTGCCTCAGCATACAAACAAATAGATAAGCAAGCAAAAATATTGAAGGAAACACAAAAATACTGAAAATATAGGTTGAGAGACTCTAAAGAAATTTCTAGTGGCCAAATTTTGATGGTACCAATGGTTAAAAGAAGTTGAATTTATTCTCTAAGAGCTCATTTGGTTGTAATGATACATAGAGAAGTGAATAACAGCCATGTAATACAAGGTAGTTATATAAAGAAAGTTCCACAAAATCAAGTATGTTTGATGGAAGGGTTAATGTAGTGGATAGTTCATTTCTTTTGGAAACAAAGCTGTATTCTTGACTATGTTATACAGTCTCTAGAGTAGTTTGCACAAAGCAGTAAGCCAAATTCCCCTAGCAAAGGCAGTTACTATAATGAGATTAGAAAGGACTAACTAACGTTTACAGCCTCACATAAAACCTTGGACAGCAGTGAGTCATATGCAATGTTTCTTTTCGTATACACATGCCTGCAATAAACTTTAAAATTAGGTACAGTGGGGGGATTGACAAGAATTAATCATAACACGAAACAATAGAATCCTGACAGTTGATCTGGTAATTGAGGTGACTTCAGAATCACTAATGGGCAGGTAGCATATAGGACATGGATCCACTGGATAAAGGGGTGATCCGTCTTCTGGAGGGACAGAGTGAGACGAGCTAGTCTCTGGTTGTGCTGTTCTCCATGGTGGGCAGTGGCGTGTGTGCCTGATGTGGGAGAAGACTCAGGCTGTAATGTCAGAATAACTGTAGGATTATCCTACCTCTGCCCCCCCCCCCATTGTCATAGGTGTGTTGGGATTATGGATGCAAGAGCTGTTGCTTCTGGCTTTATGTGAGTTCTGGGGGATCTGAACTCCGGCCATCAGGCTTTGAGACAAGTGTTTTTAAGCACTGAGTCATCTCCCCTGCTCTTGTGTGGCTTAGGTGAAGGTTAGTAGGATGATTACTGGCTAAGGTTTAAATCTCCTTAGGAGCCAGGGTTAATGTCAGCGGATTCATAACCAGATCCTGTGACTGGTGGCTGCTTTGAGGTGGATATTTGTCTTTCCTCTGGAGTTGGGGATATTTCTGGATTCGAGGAAGCTGTAGTAAAATAGTTGATATGCTAGGAATTTAGCCCCAGAGAAGACAACTAAGAATAAAAATGTGATTCGAGACAAGGATAAAAGACAAATAAGGCTTCATTATATCAATGTACCTACAAGAGATTTTAATCTGAAAACACTGATTGTCTTTGTATTTATGAACACCTTGTGCTCGTTTTTTATACATATAAAAATATATATATGTATATACATATACATGTAAAACATATAAAGGATTTAGGAAATATATATATATATATATATATATATATATATATATATATATATAAATACAGAATTTTTACTTCAATTATAGGCTTAGAAACACTTGCTTAAATTCAAGGTCAATGTTTTTTTGGGAAATTTAATTTGTTACATCTCTAAGTTGTGATTGCTATTTGTGTAAGCAGACGAATATTCTAGAGTTATTTGGGAAGTGCTGATAACTTTTCTTTTTGAAATTAGATTACATTGTTTCATTCATCAAACTGAGATATGGGTGCAAAGAGAAAACTCTGTGTGATATTTAAGTATTAATTATCATTTCCTTTTTTACCAGGATGAGCAGAATGCTGGGTCATGCCAGGCAGGACATGGGTGTCTTTGCCTGCAAGGTTCCTTTGCTCATGGGTTGGGTTTTTGGTTTCAAATGACCTTATCTTCTGGATTCAACAGGGGAGGTAGAAGGAAATAGGTGTGCATATCTTGGATAGAATTAACTGCTATTTTTATTTTTTGATTTTTGTGCAACTGCTTTCCAACTAGATTTGGCCCTCACCTCCTCCCGTGTCTATGGATTCAGAAGTGACTAGTGAAGGCCAGGGTCAAGGAGGCACCATGCAGGCACAATAAATATGCTGCCATTAAGAGATGAGCAACCACAGTCATATTGTGGAGGATTCATATGGAACCCCACAGAGAATGAGGGGATGAACAAGGGACCCACAGACACCGCCATTCAATCAACACACGATAACCCAGTGGGACAGAAACCAATGATATTCAACACAAAGACCCCTAAATTCTTAACATTAAAGCAGCCTTAGTACTCATCCACCACGACTCAGGGAACTGTGCAGAAGAGGGGGTGGAAAGATTGTGAGAGCCGTGGTGGGGGAGACTATCCAGAGGCAAGACACCCCTGAGTAACATTATACTAAGACCAGGAGAAACGGGCTGACTACTAGGCTTTCCATGGTCCCCTGCCCCAAGGACTCATCCAGACGGCCCATGGAGGAGGATATCCAGCTGATTTGGGGGTGGGGGGGCATTGGGGAACTGGGGATAACAACTCATCATTTGCCCATTAAATAATGTAACTCATTATGTACAGTAAAAAAAAAATATGCTGCCATTCTCCTAGGCTCCTTCAGTCATTCCTGGGTTGTCATCCCCTCCCACGTCTCCCACCTGAGTCCATGTTGGATGTCTGGTCAATCTCAGTGGGTGGGACAAGCCAGATTCCATTGGGCTCAGAACCAACTACAAGAAACCTTTGGTTGAAGGCTGGTCTCTCAAGGTCCCGTCCTTTTCACTCTAGGGATTGTGGGTGGTGCTGACTTAGGGAGCTCTGGCAGCCAGCCAGGGGTGTGAAAGCCCCCTTCAACTAACCACTGGGTGGGCACAGAGCACCATGCCCACCCCACATCTACTGCCCAGCTGCCTACTTGGCCAATCTCCTCCTTCCATCTCCTGCTTCTGGTCACCTGAGATCCTAGCTCCCTGGGCCCCAGGCAGACCACACCCAGGAGATGCTAAAGCAGGTACTACTGCACATAAAACCTGGTTTTTATTTTTTAAAGAAAATGAGCATATTTAATCTAGCAGATTCTAAAGTTGTTAAAAATTTAAATCATAAAATAAATGAAAATGTGATTAAAAGTTGGGAAATCACAGTGCTAACAAATGATTGTTCATTTAAGGAGCTGAAAAGGTACTGATATTCTTTCAAAATTACTTCTGCTATCACACAGAACGAAGAGGGTCAATCACTTAAAATTACATAGCCATTTTTTAATAAGGGAGAATTTTTAAAAAGAGATTTGTAATTAAAAAAATATTTTATTTATTCATTTTCAAGCAAAGAAATACAGAGAGAGAGGGAGATTTTTAAGAGGCCTTTTACCTCGTGAGAATAAAGTTATTTTAAAAAGCTAGTAACCTAGACTATGTCCTTATGAAACTAAAATAATTCACATGTAGAGTTTAATCCTTAAACATCACCACTTTCCCTATAAAATATTCTTCGCTCTCTGTAATAGTCAGACAGGAAACTATCTGACTTCTATTAAACTTCCAGGTCTCTCTGAGTATTTACATAAATAATCCAAGGAAAAATAGACCTTGCTCAGCAGCTTTAGCCTTCCGTAGATGGAGGTGATAATCTGGTTTTGCTTAGATATTACATTGCATTATGGACACTAAATATCAATGGAGTGTGCACCTGGGAACGTTAATTTATACCTATTTCCTCTCAGGCCCCCCTGGCATTGACCCTGCTCTCCTATTACTCAAAGGTTGATCACGGGCCTGAAATTGACCAACTAAATGACTGTCAAGGGTGAAACACACATAAAGCTGAGCGCTGACTTATTACAGAATAAAAACCGGGAAGGATCATTGAGGCGTTTAATATCAGGTGAAGCAGCCTGTTTTCCCATCACACTTGATAGAAGAACCAGCCAAATCCACTGAATGAAACTTTCTTTGAAACAAAACCTGTCATTTCTTCATGTGTTGCTCCTCTGAGTGAGTGTAGGTCATTTCTGATACTCAGAAAAACTCTCCCTCGTGACGTTTCCCTTCTGCACAGGAGACTCAGGGAAATAAAGTAGAAATGACCTATGATATCATTAAATTGCTATGGAAGTGAGTTAATGAAATTAAGAGAGTAATATAATTGTAATTTTCTTTAGCTTAGTTTAGGAAGAGAAAGGAAAAGAGAATAAATAGACATTTCAAAGAATGTAGAGGTGAGAATTACCTTCAAGGTCTGAGAGAGCAGAGCTTGGAGAAGAGAGGACAAGGCTGACAGAGAAGGGCTCCTCCAGTCCCTCCATGGGGTCCCCTGGGAGCTCCAGCCTGAAGCTGGAAGGGTGCTGGTCGCCCCGTCGCCTCCCGAGCGGTCAGCAGGTGGCAGCAGGAGACCAGGTTTGTGCAGAGCTTGTGTCTGGCCCAGGATGAATGCACCCTAGGAAAGCAGCCTGTCTTCTGAGAATTCATATTAAGAAACACTGCCTTAAGAAAATAAAGTCTCCCGTGAAAATGTTTTTCAAATGTGAGGGTTTTTTTTTTTGCAGCAAACTAGAAATTTCGGCTTTCAGATTAGTTTTGAATGAGAATGTGGAGTTTTGGGAACCTGCAGAACTGTGGTACTGCCTCAGTGGCCACCCAGGGAGGCCCAGGCTCCAGACTGGGAAGCACTGGCTTGGATGGGAAGGAAGGAAGAGAAGAATGAGGGAGGGAGGGAGGGAGGGAGGGAGAGAAGGAGGAAGGGAGAGGGAAGGAAGGAAGGAAGGAGGGAGGGAGGAAAGAAAGACGGCAAGAAGGAAGGAGGGAGGGAGGGAAGGAAGGAAGGAAGGAGGGAGAGAAAGGAGGGAGGGAGGAAGGGGAGGGAAAGAAGGAAGGAGAGAGGAAGGAAGGGAAAGGGGAGGGGAGGAAGGAAAGAAGAAGGAAGGAGGCAGGGAGGGATGGAGGGAAGGAAGGAGGGGGAGGAAGGAGGGAAAAAAGGAAGGAGGGAAGGAAAGGAAAAATTTCCTTCTCTTTTCTTTTCTGGAGGGAGGGTGCAGCTCAGGAAGCCCCTCAGCTAAGCCATGTCAAGCCTTTACCATCAAGGACTCATAAGCCATTTGCCAAGTGCACAGTAGGTGTTCACTGAGCCATCGGCTATCTCTCTGCACCTTTGGGGAAGACTCTAGAGTGTCTCCAGAGATTACAGCCACCATTCACCAGGCTCCCGAGTCCCAGGAAAGGAACAGGGGTGCTTGCTCCTCCAGAGGCCGAATTAACCTGCAGACTCCCAAGTGGAGGTGTGGTCAATGCTAGGCAACTGGGGGTAGATGAGGACTTGACCACGAGACCCCTCTAGCTTCAGTGATCAGCTCCCTGTCTTTCCACATGGTGACCTCTAGGCTGCTGTTGTGCGTTCTTGAATTCAGAACTGCGAGCCAAGGAAAGTTCCATTATGTCTAAATGATCCAGTCTAGGGGATGGGGAGATGGCTCAGTGGTACAGAGAGCTTTCGGCACAAGCAGGAGAGCCTGGGGGGTGGTGGTGAGAGCCTCTGAGTTTATTACCTAGCACCCATGCAGGCCTGGGCATGGCCACATACATCTGTAGCCTCAGTCCTGCTGGGAGCAGAGACTGGACACTTGCTGGGGGTCAAAACAGCCAGCTTCAGAATCAGCAAGAGCCTGGCTCTAGGGAACACGCAGATGAGTGATGGAGGGAGTGACGGAGTGAGGGAGGGAGGAAGGTGCCAGATGTTCTCCTCTGGCCTTTGCTCCATGAGGAGTATATGTGTGCACACCACACACACACAGACACACACACGTGCAAGAAAACAGTGATCCGCCTATGGATGTCACAGCAACAGAAAATGGACTCAGGCCACTCACTCCCCACTTCCCACTTTGGTATCTTTCCAATTCGTTTCTTTCTGTGAACATGACCTTGATGGAAAGGAAAGGGCAGAAGAAAAGAAGAAACCCTGGTCCCCTCACTTTGGCACTTCCTATCATTTCGCTCATGTGATTGCAAAAATCTAAGTGAGAAAACGTCATTGTCAACCACACATTACTGTGTTAAGAAGATGGTGATTTTTACACATCTTCCTGAGCTGCTTCCCCTCCCTTCCACACATCTGTCTGGATGTTTTCTGTTTTACAACAAAGCAAAACCCTGAGTCAATCTTTTTCCCTGAAGACCCCACTCTCTTTCATCACTCCACTGATCTGGACTGGGATATACAGATCAGAGTCTTGTAATCCTTTCTGTTATTTCTCTTTATTCCTTTAAAGTTTGGCTTTCCCCAAATCGAATGAACTGTTTTCTCTAAAGCCGCTAAGAAAAACCCCAAACATCAACTCCAATGGCTCCCCACCTCCAGGAAGCCTCCCCCCCCTTCTCAGTTTCATACTGTGAGTCTTCTGGTTCTCTCGTGCCTCAGTTTCCTTTGATGGCTTTGCTACTTTTCTGCATCCTCTCCTCTCTCTCAACCCCCTGGCTTCCCCTAATGCGCCCTGGCTGTGGATATCACAAAAGATTAATCAATAGTTGTTCCTTCAGGAGAGGCAAGCTTTGGCTCTCCTCCAGGGCTTTCATCAGCATCCTGCACCTGACATCCAGCTCTTGCTGTCTGGGCTGAGACATCATTATTGGTCTAGTCTTGTTGGCCCCAGCCCATTCATTTCCCTTTAGCTCTCACCCACAGCCTGCCAGCTCCCAAGATGCTGGGAGGTTTCCCAGTGGTGCAGGGAATCTTCCTTCCATTCCTTCCTCCATTCTCCCAGCAAAGAGCCCTCCTCGGTTCGGGCAGCACTTAGCGGCCCCTGACGGGCTTCACAGCTCCCCAAAACATCCAAAATCCCCAGGCACCATGGCTTGTTAAGATGCCTGGGAAAAGTCCCTTCCCCTCTGTGGCCTCAGTTTCCCTGTGATAACTTCCTCCCCCTTATCACATAGCCTCGGAGGCTTAGTTCCGATATCACTTGCTGTGGGACTCTTTTCTTTCTTTCTTTCTTTTTTTTTTTTTGACACTTTTCCCAGGTTCAGTTCAAATCTTCCTCTGGACCCTCCGAGGCCTCACTTCTGCACCACACTTTATAACTTCTTAACGTATTTATTTATTTTATCTGGATATTTGACAGTTCTTTAAGGAAAACCTTTTGTCTTATTCATATTTTAATTACAGTACTTCTAACATGCCTGATACAAATGCCCAGCCCTTAAATATATTCCATGTGTATGAATATTTTCACCTATACCTTTCTACCCAAACCTTAACATATATATTCCCCACAAATACGTTTTGTTGGAAGAATGGAAGGAAAAATAGTGGTATAATGAGGTCAAGTCACATGATATTTGGGGAATTTATTTCCTCATCTGCAATGCAGAGTGTGATGGGCGTGACATCTAGGATCCCATAAATTTGAGGGTTGTTTCCCTCCCTTTTTATTTCCATTCTATAACTTAAATCATTAACATTCATAACTGTGCTCCAACATAAAACATGCTTCTCATTGTGAAGGCTTGAATATCTCTAAGATTATTGCTATGGGGAGACATAGGTAGAGAGTTATTCACAATTATCTCAGGCTTTGTTTAATTCCTTGGGGACATGATAGCAAACACAGATAACTGGAGAGGTTGAGTTTCTCAGTCAGGATGGGCTGGGGTTTGCTGCAGAACAAACATCCCTGACATCTCAGGGGCTCAATACACAAATGCTCATTTCTCTCACTTCTCCTGTCGGCTGCCTGCTCAGTGCAGGGTGGGCTGAGGCGTGCACATCCTCACTCTGGTGTGCAGGCCATGTGGGGGTGACAGGGCTTCAGTCACGTAGGGAGTTGGGTGTTTCTGTGATGACAGATACAGAAAGAGGAAAGCTGGTGAGCTGCCTACTGACTCCTAAAGGATTTAGTCCCAGAGAAATGCCTGGTATTCTCCTTCTACGTCACAGACCAAAGCAAGTCACCTGGCCATAATGAACTTCCACTTAAGCAAAAGAGAAATGCCATCCAGCCATGTGATGAGAGGGAAGAAAATCAGAAAACAGGAAAACCATATAACAAGAAAACAAGTGAATGGTGAGAAGTATTCAAAGTGTAGACAGCACCATCCAATCACTGGAAAACAATTGGTCATAACTTTATTTTTGCCTTCTGTAAGCTGATACCTGCTAAATCAAGCTAGATATCTTTTCCTTGAAGATTGAAATGAATGTGACAGAAAGCAAATATATTTTGATATCTATATTTAAGTCTATTTGTCATTTTTAAACAAACAATATAATACTTTCTTCCTGAAAATTTAAGCTAAGGATGATAAAAAATAAGTATTTAAAATTTTTCTAAATTATTTTAGATTGGATAAATTGAAGGAAGATAAATTATGCATGGAAAATAACAATTATACAATTTTAGGAAGCTTCTGAATATTTCATATAACTGTAACCATATTAGAGTATGTAATAATCAAATCCAACTGCATTAGCTCTGCTATAACCTCAGCTTTTATATGTAAAGAAATTTATTTTGGCAATAAGACTTATGAGCAGAAGAAATCATAGTAACTCATCTATGGGCTTTCTGAATTTTATTTTTAAATAAATTACAGCGTACCCCAACTAATTGGGAGCTTGCATGTATGCAACATAAATTCAAACACTTGGGTAAGGCATTTGTTTATTTCCTATTTAGCCTAGTTATAAGGAGATGCAATTAGCCCAGGGATAATTTTATTGGTGAGATAATTCAGTCAACATGTGCAATTGTACTGCCTTCATTTAGGTGGGGGAATATTATTTTGTATCTGGAGGAGAGAAAGATTTTAAACAAAAATGTGAAACTTCTGGCCTGTGAGGAACTCTAATGGGCATTTAGAATTTGTTTTCCTATGTTCTTCCAAATGGGAAGAACTGACAATTATAGTCTGTGAGATGCAGTTCTTGAGAACAAAACAGAAACTACTGGATGGAGTAAATACCATCTACTGAGGTAGGGTGCACCTTCACGACAACAGGTAAACACCCCTATAGAATTATATGCTTCTTTAAGTATAGCTAAGGGAATGGGGAATAGGGAATTTAGAAGAAAAAGGGGAAGACAAGAATCACCTAAAACTAATGGTATTTGAAAATGTCAGAATGAATGATACCCAAATGTCTGCATGATAAGTAAAAAAAAAAAATAAGTCTATATGGGAACTTTCATAATACTAGAATGGCCTAAAAGGGCTCCCAAGATTGAATAAAGTCAGACACTGTGGCTCAGGTAGTTCTGGTCAATCTAGTCTCTTCCATGCACTTTAGAGTTTGTGCTGGTAAAACTATCCATGCTGGGAGAGTTGTGCCAAGATACCTTGTTTCATATATAACACTAACGTTTCCTATGTCTGCTAGTAGTTGACAGGCGAAGGGTACTGTGGAAGGGGAGTGCTGATCGCAGCTGACTTAGAAATCAGAAATGCCACAGCTCTAACCCAGAGAGTCTCTACTTTGCCATGGTTGGCATTTTGTCCAGGAAATTGCATCATGTAGGTTTGTCCTATCCAGGGTAGATGTTTAGCAGCACCCCTGCCTCTACTTACCAGGACAAAAATGTCCCCTGGTGGACAATCACTTTGTAGTTGAGAACTACTGGCCTACAGTGAAAGCATTTGTTTCTCTTGAATCTGTATCATTGATCTACTTAAGAAATTGCATTTTATTTTAACCTATCACTCAATTATAGGTTTTCTATAATAACCTCAGCTTTCATTTTACAAAACTATGTAATCATTTACATTTATTCTCATGACTCACTCTTTACAAATAAATACAATAGTTCCAATTACCCATGAAGGATATAGGTGAAGATCCTGGGGGACGCCCCAAACTTTGTATACATGATGTGATTTTTAAGAAATATTTATTTATAAGCAGATAGATAGATAGATAGATAGATAGATAGATAGATAGATAGATAGAGAGAGAGAGAAAGAGAGAGTATATGGGCACATCAGGGCCTCTAGTCACTGCAAATGTACTTCAGATACATGTGCCACTTTGCGTACCTGGCTTTACTTGGGTACTGGGGAATTGAACTCAGGTCTTTAAGTACTGGAGGCAAGTGCCTTAACCACTTAGCAATCTCTCCAGCCCCATGGTGTGTTTTCCTATGTGTCATGCAGGTAGTACAAAGGACAGGACTTCATCTCCTTCCATGTTTTATGACCTGGTACCTCCTTTGCATATCAGCCAATCCTGGGATGTGCAGCCACTATTGAGCTAAGTGTTTTGTATTCACAAGGATGGAGACACCCTGCCAGCCAATCTAATAAGTAGGATGGCCACGCGGTGACTAATGGGAGGGTAGTGGAGACCAGAGGCTAAGTGGAATATAGCTGGATGAGGGGAGAGTCCATCATAGGCCTTAGAACACTGCACTATTTCAAATTTAGGAGTCAGTTCTATAATTTTCCACTTCATATTTTAGACAACAGTAAACTCACATTCTAATATTATGAGTTCAACCTAATTTATGCCAATAAAAAGAGCAGAGAACAATATGATTGGTTTTGTGACATCATGCTGCCATAACACTTACTGGCCATCTTTAACCCTAACAACTAATGACAGCGAAAGGTAGACTTCTCACAATTTGCTCATTGGAAGGACATTGGAGAGGAGGGAAATGTGTGGGAAAAGATGATTTTTATACATTAATTTAGGTTCTTAATTATTATAAATTATGTGCCCAGAGGCTCCCACTTCACCCAGTGTACTGGTCAGAGAGCTGAAATCTTTTACTAAAATACTAGATTTATCCTTGTGACAAGTTTATGGACTGAGTGTGAGGAGGTAGAAAGAAAAGAGATGGGAAACAGAGAAAGAAATGGGAGGTCAGAGGTGAGTGATGGATCTTAAATCTAAAGCAGATAGCTTTGCATAAAGGCTCCAGCCTCCCGAACCAGTGTTCATAGAGAGTCTAGCCTTTCCTCGGGGCCCAGAGCTTAGAAGTAGCACTGGCCTTTCTTCTCAGAAGCCTGGGAATGCTGGGGCCATTCCTCAGGCCAGGCATCTTCACCGGATCTCTCATGAGTGTCTTTTAAGCGTTCAGTGTACCAGATCACTTATTCTTAATCAGGAATAGTTTCACCCCACGGGGTCATTTGTCAATATCTAGCGACACTTTAGATCTCACAAGTGGAAAGGGTGAATGGCTTAGGGAAGGTGGAGAGCAGAACTCACACTAAATACCCTAAACACACGAGTCAGTGTCCAGCAGCGAAGCGAGGACACTGTGGTGGACACGGCCCATCTCTTAGAGCTGTGGACAGATGAAGGCCATCAGCCAAATGCAGTTTTTGGATGGCTTATAGCCCAAGAATGGTGTCTGCCTGTTTAAATGACTGAAAAGAGATCCAAAAACGACCATGACATGTGGTACTTACATGAAATTCAAATTTTATTGTCTGTAGACAAAGTTTTATTGGAGTCCAACCACGCCTGTTCCTTCACACAGATCGTACATGTCTGTTCATACAATATAACTCCGAAGTTGAATAGCTGTGACAGAGACCATATGGCCTGAAAATTCCGAGATATTTACTATTTGGCCCTTTGCCGAAAAACTCTGCTGACCTCTGCTCTAAAGACTTATCA
Source organism: Zapus hudsonius (assembly GCA_004024765.1). Classification (NCBI taxonomy): domain Eukaryota; kingdom Metazoa; phylum Chordata; class Mammalia; order Rodentia; family Dipodidae; genus Zapus; species Zapus hudsonius. The sequence goes on from PVHP010022104.1 coordinate 25,214, forward strand.
AATGAGCTGTCATTAACTGGGCGACATGACACATCTTAGCTTAACACATGGAAGATTTCTGTTACTTGGAGATTTAAAGGAGATTTATTATTTTCCCAAGTCAAGGGTAACAGTGGCAAGAGGGCTGTGAGGAATTTGTGAGAAATGACAAGAAAGCAGGAGGTGACAATAAATAAGTATGTGTGGGGGACAGGGATGATGCCAGGCATTAATCCCATCTGAAAAGAAAGATTGCTATTTCCTTGATTAACTAATATGCTGGCTGGATAGAAAGTCCAAAGAAGCATTTGTCAGGAAGTGGGGGGGGTGGGGGGAGGTGTTCAGGTGCTGGGAAATGTTTATGGTGATTCCATGAGCACTCCATAACCTTGCACTACACATGAATTTTCAAATGATGTCTCCAGCTTCTTTTTCCAAAAATAAATGAGCCTCCAGCAGGCGGTGGCGAATTAAAGAGTTGTCTATAACATTTGTAAAACTTATTGACAGTGGAGATTGTGGAGGAGGTTTACAAGGTGAGGATTTATGGGAAAAGAATAAAAATGCACAATTCATACCTTCAGACATGGTTTGAACACTACGACTCCTCACCTTGTGGGCATGAATGAGAATGCTGCCTGGGGAGCTGTCCTGATGGGAACCCCCCTCTGGACAGGATGATGCCCTGGGGAGACTTTCTACCTTTCATCAAGATATCACCTTGTCCTCCCACACGGCTTCTGGAACTATATTTATTTATCCACATTCTAAACACAAGTGAGATTCGTCTTATGACACATGACATGGAGACACCTGCTCTTGCCCTCATACAATTGGGGTAGATTTTAGGGGAAGAGTGAAGAGCCATTAGAAAGAATAGTCCAGATTTGATTCATGAGAACACTGTTATGGAGAGTGTTAGAAAATACATCACAGTCTGGAGAGATGGCTTAGTGGGTAAAGTACTCGCCTTGTAGGCATAGGGCCTGGGTTCAGATCCCTAGAACCCATATAAACTGTGGGGTGCGGTGGTGTGCACCTGTAATCCCAGTACTGAGAAGCCAAAACAAGGAATCCTTGGTGCTCACTGCCCAAGCTAGTCTAGTCAAATAGTGAGTTCTAGAGTCAGCCAGACACCCTGTGTCAAAGAATGAGGCGGGGAGTGACTGAGTCAGACCCCAGCTGTACACACATGCGCACCAACATACATAGGAACATGTATACACACAGGTGCACGCACTGCACATCACACACACACAAAAACACTTTATCCTTGAAATATGAGGTCATGTCCTGCTGTAAACATTGTGGGAAGAATTTTTAAAAAGGAGCCGGGCATAGTGACTCATGCCTTTAATTCCAGCACTCGGGAGACAGAAGTATTAGGATCACCTATAGTTTGAGGACAACCTGAGGCTCCATAGTAAATTCCAGCTCAGCCTGGGATAGCCTGGGATAAAGCAAGACCCTCCCTCAAAAAAACAAAACTATATATTTAAATTTATTTGCAAGCAGAGAGATAGAGAGAAGAGAGACAGAGAAAATGGGTGCACCAGGGCCTCCAGCCACTGCAAACAAACTCCAGATACATGTGCCACTTTGTGCATCTGGCTTTATGTGGGTGCTGGGGAATCAAACTCGGTTGCTAGGCTCTGCAGGCAAGCACCTTAGCCACTGAGCTATCTCTCCAGTCCCCAAATATATTTTTGAAAAAGGAAAGGGAAAGAAGGAAGGAAATAAGTTATAATATGTGATTTTAGGAATAGATACTACACTTGATCATAGCCAAAAGGCCGAGAAGTGATATATGTGATTTTAAAATGCATTGCTTTTACTATATTGGGAGTATGAAAAGATTATCTAATAACATCTTTAATTCCAATAATTCCTAGTTTTTCCCGGCATTGCTTAGAAATAAGACGTCTCCTCATAACAAACTTTATTTCTCCCAGGGAATGAGGTCACAGTGTGCTGAAGTCTTCGCATGCCAGAGAATCACTCAGATGCAAAAATAATTGTTTTGAAAGTACAAAAACTTTAAAATATGCTCAAGGCCTTCAGAGAAAGTTCTCGACAGAGGCTCAAATTTTAGTCATTGGTTTATTATTTGAACTTTCATTTCTTAATGTACGGTGACAACCTTCTCCGTGTAATTGATGCCTGTTTCTGAGGAGTCAATGTCCTTGCTCTTATTAACAGCTTGCCAGGTTTGGTTTTCCTTGAATCTGTTGTATGCACATTTAATATCTTCACCTTCTGTATTGACAATTCACCCTTTAATTTGTTGGGGACCTTCAGCCAGGTAACTAAAGCTGATAAGACTGATGGTAATTATACAGCAGAACATCAGCATGAAAGCCTGGCATGAAATCTGGGCTGAGCCATTTCCTGGGTGCGGGATCAATCGCGGGCAATTTATTTAACCTTCACTTAGTCTGTAAAACGAAGGTGCTAATAGCTCATGTCAAGGAATTACCTGAGAAGTAAATAATTGTATGTACGTAGCATACTTATAGTAGTGACTGGCACTGTTCAACAAGATAGTATTTAAGATATAATTTCTGGAGGTGTAGTTTCAGAGAGTTGAAATTGATCCTCTTTTCTTTTCTTTTTCTTTTGTTTTTTTTTGAGGTATAGCGTCTGGCTCTAGTCCAGGCTAACCAGGAATTCACTCTGTAGTCTCAGCAAGGCCTGGAACTCACAGCGATCCTCCTGCCTCTGGCTCCTGAGTGCTGGGGTTAAAGGTGTGCACCACCATGCCTGGCCACTGTTTGATTTCTTCTGCATTTCTGATTTCGCTTTCTCTAGAGGTGACCTCAGGATTTCTTAGACCTTCTTCCCTGTGTTCACTAAGAGTGTTAGTCAACAGTTCATCCTCAAGGCTAATGTGCCTCCAGGGAGACCTTAAGAGTATATGCATACAGTTACAAAGTCCTTGCAGACTTGGCATTTTATTGTCCTCAGTATTCAAAAATCCCAAGATTTTCAAACTGTTTCCAGCCAAGATGGAATACAGGGAATCTAACTTATTTATACTTGAACAGGATAACTATGTATAAACGGAGTGTTAGTTCAGACATCAGGTGTGCGGGATGGATATGGATGAGAGATGCCCACAAAGCAGTGCCAACAGCTATATGCCTGTCTGTGTTTTCTGAGACTCAGAGCAGGGAGCTGGGACCTGTCAAAGTTGGGTCCTAGATAGAAGAGAGCTGGAGAGGAGATTTGGGACCCAAAGGAGCTCTCCCTGGAGTCCTCCCAGGTGACAATGCACCAACATGTGTATAGGGAAGCTATACACATATTGTGGAAAGAGGAAGGTATTTTCTCAGGGGATTGAGGGGAGTAGTGTTCTCACACAAAGCTGAGAATTAGTCATATCGTCCCCTGCCAAGAAAATGTCCCATGATTCAAGAGTGCTGGGTCAGGTACCTACAGGAAACTGTCAGAATTGGTAAAGGATTGTCCCAGATAAGGGCAGTGGTGGCCTCATTTTACAAAGTCAGAAATGAAACTTCAAAAGAATCAGCTGATTTTGAGTAATTTAAGTGTGTCCTGTACAAAGTTCAAGAT
>PVHP010022105.1:0-28655 GCA_004024765.1 Zapus hudsonius
CATGTGGCCCCTCCCAGAACTTCTGGGATCATGGAAACTTACTTCAGTACCAACAGGAGACTGTCTCACTTTGATGAGACAGAGTCGCTTTGTTATCTTAGAGACAATTAGTTACCTGCTAGAGCTGAAGACACCATAGGCTACTGTCACAGGGAATTGAGTGACACTGGAACTGAGACAGAAGCCAGCGCTCTTCTGGCAAGCCCACATGGTTCTGGAAGTTGCTATGAGAGCTAGTGGATAACGGCCACCAACAAATGAATAAATAGGAGACCCACAGCTGTGCAATCAACCAGCCAGGCATGAAGTACACACCTGTGCAATAGTGGCACACTGCCTTTGTAGGTAACCAAGTGCCCTCTGATTGGATGTGAGGCCCACTCAGTGGGGGAGAACACATACGTGGTACCAAGAACCAAGTCAAAATACCCTAGCCAGAAAATTCATAGACTCCAGAGAGAAGCCCCCATTGCTCTCTGGATAAGAGTGGGCATAGACATCAAAAACTCTCTCCAATAAAGATCCATAGCCCATTATTCAAAGGTGCTCTCACTTTTCATTGGACAATCTGCTTTATTTTACAGATAGCAGAGAATACTGAGGAAATCCAGGATCCATAAACACAAGAAAAGATAGCCAACTACCTACCACAGTACCCGCCACCTCTACCACATCTTCCATGACCCAGGAGAAATTGCAGAGGATGCAATGACAAGAGTATTATTCTCACTGCTAACCTGACAACCAGCTCCAGGGGAATATGGTCAATTGAAACCCATCAGAGCAGCAATCCACTGGCTTAACTAGATTTCTAACAGACCCACCAAGCCCAGGAATCATTTCAGAACAGGGAGTAATCATAGAACCATAGGATGGGACGACTATCCTAAGGCAATGTCTCTTCACACACACCCCCAGAAATGGACCAAGGCTTAAAAAAATGCCACAGTAAAAACCAACCACTGCACTGAGGAAGGCCCTCAAAGAAACTGAAATAGGGTAGAGAGATACAAGAATACTACCTTTGTAAAATTAAAGAAATTTAAAAATATGAATGGTAATATGCTAATTTTTGAATTTTAACATTTTAAATTTAATTTTATCAGTTGTAAGATCTTTGTTATAGAGTGAGAGTTTTTAGGTATAAAATCAGTTTATTTGACTTCCTTATTAACTACTTGGTTGCTATTTTTTATTTATTTGGTCTAGTTGCTCTAGAAATACTATGTTAAATAAGGATAGTAAAAGTCAGCATTTTTTCTTATTCTAGATCTTGAATAAATGTGTTCAAGATTTTCCCATTTGGGATTATATTGGCTATGATGGTGTCATATATTGCATTTATTATGTTGAAGTATAATCTTTCTATACCTAATTTGATGATTTTTAAATAATAAAAAGAATGAAAAGAGTTATTATTATATGCTTTTGCTCAATTTATTGGGCTGATTCCATGGGTTTTGGTCTTCATTAAGTTGAAGTCATATATTATATTTAGTAATTTGTGAGTGCTAAGCCATACTTGCATATACAGGATAAATTCCACTTGATTGTCTAATAGAATCTTTTTCATGTACTCTTGGGTATAATTTGCCAGCACCTTGTTGAGAACATTTGAATCTTATGTTCACTGGTGATATTAACAAAACCATTATCTGCCGGTTATGGTGGTGTATACCTTCAATCCCAGCACTCAAGAGGCCAAGGTAGGAGGATCTCTATGAAATCAAGGCCAGTTTGAGACTACATAATGAATTCCAGGTCTTCCTGGGATTGAGTGAGACCATACCTCAAAAAAAAACTATCATAGGATATTCAAAGTACATACTTGTACTTGTTGTTCTTGTGATTTGCAACTTTGGAAAGAAGTAATATAGTGCATATATTAAGAACAAACTCCAATGAAATCACTGGTAAGGGATGAATATCACTAGCAATGATAGTTCTCCCCACATAGGTGGAGATAACAGAAGTATAGTAGCTTCAGAACATGTGATAATAAAAATGATAAACACCAGCCATGTGTGGTGGCATACACCTTTAAAACCAGCACTCCGGAGGCAGAGGTAGGAGGCTTAATGTGAGTTTGAGGCCACCCTGAGACTACATAGTGGATTCCAGGTCAGCCTGTGCTGGAGTGAGATCCTTAATCACCCCTAAAATGATAAACACCACAAACAGGAAACCAAACATGTATTCAAAGGGAGAAGTCCCTCCCATGAGAATAGCCATTGAGGGCTTTGTGTGGCATGACTCTTCAGGAATCCAGCATGGAATCAGATAAATTCAAAGAGAGTTCAATGACTTTCTTCTTAAATCCAAAGTATTCACCAATAAACACTAAAGGCTCAGATAAGCAGAAGCAAAGCTCCAAGGTGGCAATCTGTGCCTCAGAAGAAATGGTAGCTGAAGACCCTTCTCTACAGAGGATTAGATTCATTATAAAAAAAAGTAACAAACAATCCCAAGGCAAAGACGTGATGCTAATAAAGCATCTGATTTGCATTTGTCCCCTCAGAGGACTTATCAGATCTGGCAATGGCATAGCCTGCTGGAAGCCAGCAGCACCAGTGAGACCACAGGGTGCATCAGAGTCAGTGCTCCTCCACTGGCAGAGGGCAAGAATCCTAGGAAGGCAAGAAACAATCGGATTCTAAGCCTTTCTTTGCTGGGAGATTTTAAGTATTGCTTCAATATTTTATTCATCACCGGTCTCTTTTAGATTTTCCGTTTCTTCTTGCTCGGCTATTGGTTTTTGCACAAGGTTCCTTTCATGTCTCCTGTTTTCCTAGTTACTAGAGCATAAATAACTATTCTTAACAGCTTCTTATGATTATTCATTTATATAAGTTAAAATAGCTTATGATTCCAAATCCAATTTTATTTGAGTTTTTGCTCTACTTTTCATCAGGCTGAAAGATTGTCTTTTTTTTTCTTCATTTTCAAAAAAACAACTTTCTTTTCAGCTACTGTTTTTATTTTAGCTTTGATTTAGTTTATTTCTGATCTGATCTTTTTTTTTTCATTTTTTTTTACCAGGATTTGGTTTCTTCTTATTTTCTAAGTTCTTGAGGTACATTGAGGTTATGGTACTTATTTTTATTTATTTTTGCATTAAAATGTATTTTATTAAATGTTGAATATATGACAAAATAGCAACTTTGAAACATTTTTAAAACATAGGTACATTTGAGCTAGCCACAGTGGATACTGGGAAGAAGGATCCCTATGAGTTTATAGCCAACCTTGACTGCATAGTAAGTTCCAGATCAATCTGAGGTTATGTTATTTATTTCAATGGTTTTTATTTTGGTACATAAAATTCCCTCTTTCTGTAAGATTCTGGAATAAATTTTAGGTCTTTGAATGATTTCCTCCTGATGCCAGTACTGCTTTACTGCATTGTTGAATTTTTGTATCATTTTCACCATATCTTGTGGACTTTATCATATTTCCAATTTTAGTTTCCATTTTGAGATTTTAAAAATCTTTTACTGGATTATCTTTGTTTCCTACAATTGAAATATGTTCATTTTTAAAGAGAAAAGTAAGAATATTTTATATGATCAAATTAGATTTTAAATTTACAGTATTCCAATATAACTTTAGACCATAAATGAACAAAAGGACACTTCTAATTCTGAGTAATTATAAATATATGAAATAGTAGCTTGCAGATTTGGATAATGGATGAGCAAAATCACTACTAAAAGCTATTAAAGTATAAAGCAAACAGATTTTATGATCCTAATTGTGATATTGTGGGATTAATCTCTGGTGGATTGTTTACATTCTATGTTGAACAGTTGGTTTCAGTATTATCATGATATTCCAGAATGGCCATTTATGTGATCAGTAGCTGCTAACAAAATGTAATATAAGAATTTTCAAGAAAATGTGAAATCAATATATCTACCTTATCCATGTCTAAAATCTCAAAAATGATTATTGTTTCTGTAGACTTCTTTAAACCATTAAACTCTGAATTTTCAACTGGAACATAATTGGTAAATGAATAGGGGAATGAATACCAGGAATCTCCTAATACATATTGCTTCCCTAAAATACAAATAACTTTTAAAAAGATAACACATTGTCCGCTAATGTCCAAGAATAAATATCCATTCAGATTAATTTCCTTAGTGAATACTATTGTTCCTACAGATTCAAGTCAGGCATCTACGCTAGACCCTCAAGCCGTATTCTACTCAAAATTTCAAAATGGGTGCAAGTTCCAAAGTATAATAAGGGAGGGCCCCTGAGTACAGGTATCAACAGGATTTAACACTGACTAAGTTAAGTGTGTGTGTGTGTGTGTGTGTGTGTGTGTGTGTGTGTGCAAGAAACTAGAGGAAGCATATTACTGTACTCTAAATTCTTGGTCGCCAAACTCTTTTGGGGCTTCAAAGCCTAAAAGGGCACAGTTTTACATTAGTGGTTACGTGTTAACAGTGCCAGGAGTAACTCATGAATCCACTGTGGTGTTTTGCCAATGTTAGCAAGCATGAGTCTGTGGTTGACCATAATTTGGTATTCTTCTGTGTTTTCATTTATTTATTCACCAATATATTTAAACAACCACAAAGTATAGTCTGCCCTCTCTATCCATGGGTTCCACATCTGTAAACCTAATAAACTCCTGATTGAAAGTATTGATAAAAGTCCAGAAAAAATCCAAAAAGCAAACTATGAATTTGCCAAGCACCAAGTATGCAAAACACAGTGAAATGAGGCCATGTGGTCATAGAACCTGGAGCCTCACAGGTCCTCGGCTTCCAACCACCACTTACCATTTGAACATCTCCTGTTCTAGAAAAGTCCCTTTTAGGTGTGTCTGTAGTGGACATGTATAAAAGGGTTATTGAAAAATTATTTCCTGGGGGCTGGAGAGATGGCTCAGCGGTTAAGGCACTTGCCTCCTGTGCCCAAGGCCCTGGGTTCAATTCCCCAGGACCCACATAAGCCAGACCCACAAGGTAGTGGCCTTGGTTCTCTCTTCTCTCTCTCTGGAGTTCATTTGCAGTGGCTGGAGGCCCTGGTGTGCCCATTCTCTTTCTCTCTCTCTCTCTCTCTCTCTCTCTCTCTCTCTCTCTCTCTCTCTCTCTCTCTCTCTCTCTCTCTCTCTCTCTCTCTCTCTCAAAGAAAAGAAAAATTATTTCCTATAGAATTTGAATTCCTAAACTGTAGATGGCATTTACGTTTCAGTGCTATAGCTTATCCAAATGATATGTATTGTATATAAAAGGACTTGGGCATCCGCAGAGTCTGGCATTTGAGGGAGTTCTGGCCTTCATGGACACAGAGGTCCACCTGTACTTGTTTCCAGCTCAGTCCTGGAAAGGAAGTATTTGTGCGTTCTGTGCAGATCATACCTTTCATTCCCCCATTTTTCCTTTGTTATCCTCTAACCCATTCTTTCTGCACCTCAACATTCAGTCATTTAACATTCATAGTCCCTCATCGTGCAGCTCAGAAACTCAATCACACACAGATCAGATCCAGTTGGCAAACCGAGGAAGGAGCCCAGTGGGTAGGGGACAGAGAGGAGGGAAATGGGGACGCCTTCACAAGGGTTGCTCATACAATGTATATACTTACTCATAATAAAGATATTAATTTAAAAAAGGAAAAAAAGCAATGTACAGGTGATGATATACAGTCCATTAGGACAGGATTTGAATTTTTTAATGTCTTCAAAGCTTGAGCTTCTAATCATTACACTTGCTTACATACGTACAAATTAAAAGTTATGAATTTATGTTTCTAAATTTTAGCCTTATCCCAATGTTTAAAAGCTCCCTTTTCCTTGACTCTGTCCTTATATTATACAGTAAGATGGAATTTCCAGTACACCAAGAGAAAGTCGAGTCAATGAGCTTTGCATCTATTTGCTCCGTAGAATTATCTTACTGCACTACTTTAAGTCCTCAGCCTGAAGATGATAATGTCACCTCTTAGAAGAACTCTGGCCTCAGAGTCACCTGGGAATTATGGGTCAAAGGTGGTGGGCGTTCAAAGATACATGACAATGATTGTGCCTAGGTACTTGCAGAGGAGACTGCTGACATGGCCAATCTTTTATTCCAACAGGAAGGAAGGCTCTTTCCTACTTATTTATGAAAGGATTCCCTGGGCAGTTCAGAAGGAAACAGACTTACTGGCTGCCCAACAGCTAATCCCAGCAGAAACGGACCAGGGAAATTCCCAGTCCTTACCCAGAAAAATCCTGTTAATCCTTGAATAAAGGAAATGACTTGTGCCTAAATTAAAGAAGTCTAAATACAAAGATGTTTGTGTACATTATTAACCATCTTTCTCTGTTGGCTGCCCTGGACATAGAAGCAGGGCCACCATTTAATATGGATCTCTTATTCGAGGTTTTTCCTGAGTTTCCCCAAGCATTTCTTATAACATCATACTTTGGAAGCGGTGCAACACAAACTAGGCAAAATGAAATCTACGAGTTATAAGGATTGAAGTCTCATATGTACATTGAGGACATCAGGAAAGTCTGATGCTTTCTATCCTGAAGGAATTGAGCCTCTCAGGATAGCTAATTTGCAGTGACAGCAAACAAGTGATCTGCAAACATACCAGCTGATCCACTCACCCAATCACATCCACCTTCAGATTCGAATACTGTACTGTGGTTCTTTGTAGTAAAATTATCTTGTACATACCAGTGTTCAATCATTTCTAAGTATCTTCTAACACTTGTCTCTACAATACCAAAATCCTTGCATGCTCAAATCTTTTATACAAAATGCTGTAGTATTTGCATAAAATATATGTACATCTTCCCATATAGCTTAAATCATCTCTCTAATATTTATCAATATAGATGCTATGAAAGTAAACCGATACTGAATTATTAAGGGAATAATGACATATTGGAAAAAATAACTACATCTTTAATATAGTTTTTTTCAAAATATTTCTGGTCTACAGTTGGTTGAATCCTGAAGTAAGAACCCACAGATGTGAAGGCTTATTATATCATCAGATTGTTTTCTTATAATAATACATTTCAGTGTTGAAAACTCTAGCCAGTGGGCATGCCTACTTATGCTTGTACCCAGTGCTTAGTCACAGAACAGACCTACCCACTCCCTTGTACATTACCAAGGGCCTCTTTGCTACTTTGGTAGATTTGACTAGTAACAAACAAATACAATCTGTCCTGAAAAGAACCTGAAGTATGTCTATTTACAGAAAAATTTGACAACTGTGGCATATTGTATATAGCTATTCATATCAGTTCTATTAAAGAATATTACTTTAAATTCTATAGTAATACATTACAAGTGCATATTGTAATTTTTATAAAGCAAGTGTCTAATTCTTGGACCATAATGTTGCAGTAATGATTTCAGAAATAAATATTTATTTATTTGCAAGCAGAGAGAGAAGACAGACAGCATGTGCCACTTTTTGTATCTGACTTTACTTGGGTACTGGGAAATTGAACCCAGGTCCTTAGGCTTTGCAGGCAAGTGCCCTAACCGTTGAACCATCTCTCCAGCCCCGGAAATAAATATTTAATTTGCTTTTACACTATGACATTTTACAGAAGTCTGAAAAAAATCTTCATCCTAAATGAGTAAATGTTAAGTTGTAAATAAAAAGCAAAATACTGATTCTATGTAATATTGGGATTTAAAATCTATTGCACATCCAGAGAGTATAAAATAAAAATCTAGCCAATATGATGAAAAAGTGTTTAAAATATTCATGTTCTTCTTGGACACAAGGATTTCTCTGTTAAATTGTTTCCTATTTAAAGTCTACTGTCAATTCTGCATTAGATAAAAATGTCATACCATGGTTAGGGAAATGGATTAGCAGGTATGAGTGCTTGCATCCCAAACATGAGGGACTGAGAAGGTCTGGTTTACTAATCTCAGTTCCACAGCACCCATGGAAACAGTGAGGCCTGACCACACATGCCTGTACCTGCAGCCCTGTGGGCAGCTGAGACAGAAGAATCACTGGTACACACTAGACAGATAGTCGAATTGAAATTCCTAGCTCCTGGTTCAGTGAGTGATTCAGTCTCAAGAAAACAACCCAATGAGCCATAGAAGAAGACTCCAACATTCTCCTCTGGCCTCCCCATTCCTGTGCAAGGGTTCTGTGATTCTGTACACACACATGCATGCAGGAAACACACACCACACATACATACAAGCATGCAAAAGATGGCATACCACAACAACCTAGATTTAAACTAATCACTGCATATGTGTCCTTCCCCAACATCAGGGTTTTGATGAGATCTGTTAGTCTCATAATTGCATATGTCATTTTTATAAGGTCATAGGGGAAGAATGATGTGGGAATATAAGAAAGAGTCTCAAATAGGTTTACATGGGGGTAAGAAAGAAGTAATCAATGTTATTGATAGAGGGCTGTGAGATATTATATTTTCTATTGTTGACATTTTCATCCATGTATAAAATGTATTTTGATCTTATTCTCCCCAGTTACCCTTTCTATGCTCTCTCCTATTAGCAACCTTCTTTTCCACGGGTCCCCATCTTACTTTTATGCTTTTCTTAACCCACTGAGGTAAATTAGGTTTGCCTGCATGATCATAAGCAGCAGTTTATTTACTGTGAAATGGGCAACTTACCAGTGGCTTCACCACCGGTGAAGCTGCCTGTACTCTCCCAGCAACTATTATCTGCCATTAACTACTCTGGGAGGTCTGGAGTGAAGGTCCTTTGAGTAGGTAGATAAAGCAACTCCCAGAATTCATGCATTACTAATCACAGATTCCAGTGCCAACGATGAAATACCTCCCAATGAGTTGTTGTTCAGGGTGGCACCAAGGTCCCCAAAACAATATAAATTGACATGGCTTTTAGTAGCTCATCAAAACTAGATGGTAAGTCCCTATTATTGAGGACATCCCACATTTCAGTTGCAAGACAAAGAGAAACTATGCTGGGACCTGAGATATAAGTGTTTCCCCTGACAGCTAGCTTTCTTGGTCCCAAACGGTGTTATGCAAGCTGCTAGGTTAAAAAAAAAAAACCATCACTAATACTACCCACATCTGGACCTTGTATATTCCACAACCAACCTTATAGGCAAGATATGCCACCTGGCACAGTACTGGCATGGAAGCTATTGGAGTAACCAACTGCCTTCTGATTGGATTTGAGGCCTATTCCACAGAAGTTCAAATCCAGCCAAAAGTTGATGCTTAGCGACATGGGCCTGAGAAAGATTTTAAACTTTCAACTGTTGTCCAATCTCTTGGCATCAAATTATAGAATTATTTACAATCAGTAGGTCAATTGATTTAACTGAAAACTGGTCATGGCCTTTATAAGCACATAACTTTTAAAAACTTCCTTTTCCCAACTTTGCTGACTAAAGGCATAGATGAATAGGTATTGGTGTGTTTTTTAAAATAAAACGAAACAAATATAATAAGTGATGAATCAATAGAACACAGTAGGACTGAAGTTTTACTTTGCTTACACCACCTCTCCTCATTTCTCCTCATTTTTTTTCGGGGGGGGGGGGCATCACCACTATTTAGGAGACAAGGTAAACTCAGGGAGGAGGGATTCTATAAAACCAAGCTCTAGTTTATATTGCCAGACATGCTTCCTTAACCCAACACAAGATGTACTTCAAACTGACGCAGAAAATGTTACCAAAGAGGACAGCTGAGGTTAGACTATTTACAAATAATTATAAACAAATCAATTGTTTACTTAGTCTGTAATGTTGGAGGAGCCAATTATGCTCCAATTTTAAAATCCTGTCACCCTCCCCCCTCTGCCCTTTCCCTATGCAACTTGCAGGTCCCTTTCTCACATCTCACTGCTAAAACTTTCTCATACAATTTCAAGATTATCCAGCAGTAAGGAACTTAAATTAGACTCCATTTGTGTGCTAGCACCCTGTAGAAACGTGCAAGGCTTAGTAAGTGGGTCTAGATGTGTCATTATTTTGGAATGTGTGATATGAGTTATTGACAAAAGCACACTCAACAAGCAAGAACCCAGTGTCTTTCCCCTTGCAGAATGCATTTCCTGGTGTTTAAGTAGAAGCCACTCAGTGTCACTTCAGTACACTCCATACCTATGGTCCGTGGATTACTCGGGAAGTCACTGTACACTAACACTCTGGTTCATCCATGGAGCTGGGTGAACAGCATCTTGAGATTGAGGTAGGTCGATGGGCATAGCCACCCGGGAGAATGTTGCAGTGAACAGCTCTCTCATTTATTGTACAGATAAAGGTTGTTTAAATAGAGGAAAGGGCAGAGGTAGGAATATAAGCATCAAGGGGATTGGTAGGGGCAGGGTAGTCTGTGGAGGTCTTATGAGTGGATTGACAGGGGCCAGTAACCTGTGGATGCCTAGTTTGCATAGATAAGTTAGGGGGGGCTTTCTACGTGATTCTAGACATGGATAGGATGCTTATGGCTGCAGAGGAACTGTAACCTTTTTTAGACTTTTATTGTCCAGGTTTGTTATTACAGCTGGAGTGAGGTTAGGCCTTGAATTGTCTGCTTATCTCAGGGCTCTCTGTGGCCTGCCTGGAGGGCTGGAGGGTCCAGAATATGCTTGAGATTATTGGGGTCTCAGGCCACCTAGACTTCCTTTAACAGGAGACAGTGGGATGCCTACTGGTCTCAGCAAATAATCCTATAGCCTCTGTGCCTCTTAGTAGGGGTCCCACACACCTGAAATAAATACAATTCTTTGTGACTTAAGGATGAAAGTGGATGGACTTCCAAGACACTTCAGAGATATTTTAGGAATAGCTGAAATTAAGATCTTCTTCCCTCTAATTCCTTGTATTCTTACTTGATTTATTACTACAGATATGTACCACCACGGCCGGCTTATACCATACATCAAACCCAGGGTTTCAGGCATGCTGAGCAAGCAATCTGAACTTCATCCCCAGCCCCTGTATTTCTTAAAAAAGTAACTTAACCATGCATTGTGAGTGGTACCAATAAAGCCTCCTCACATTATTTCACTGCATCATAACAGTCAAGTATCAAAACCAACTGTATAGATCTAATACCAAAATGCAACCACTGTACTGAACTGCCCATATTAGTATTTGAATATGAAATGCCCTCCTCAGGCTCATGTGTTAGAAGACTTGGGCACTAGCTTCGGTGTGGGGAGGCTGGGAAATCTTTGAGGCATGGGGCCCAGCTGGCTGGTGGAGGCTACCAGAGAAGGACCTTGAAGGAGTTCCTCCCTCCACCTCTACTCTAACTCTCTGATGTTCCACGATGTAAACAAGCCCCACCACATGCTCCAGCAGGCATGCCCTCCCCAGCATGATGGACTATATCCTCTGAACCATAAGCAAAATAAATGCCTCCTCCCTTAAGCTACTTCTGAAAGGTATTTGATAAAAATGAGGTAAAAATAAGAATAATTACTCATAGTTTCTAAGTTCCTTTGCTTTGGATGAAGGTCCAAAATGCAAAAAGTTTATCAGTGCTTTGTTTTAGGTGTGCTTAATCTTTGAATTACCAGACAATTTCTGGATTAATTCTCTCCTTTGCTGTGATACTGGAAAAGACAAGTCATTCTCTGGACTTCATCTCACTTCCTTATTCATAACAGTGTTGGTTCTCCCCTTCAGGAATTCTCACCCTGCTTCTGTCTCGTAAGTGCTCCCATTGCAGTGACTTGAAAACAAAGAATTTCAAGGCAGCTGTTACAATAAAGAGATTGGATCCGTTGAGTCAACTACACTTGGGAAAAGGCATGCATGTACAAGACACTAAAAATATCTCTAAGCTGGGCATAGTGGCTCATGCCTTTAATCCCAGCATTTCCAAGGCAGTAGTAGGAAGATCGCCATGAGTTAGGGGTCATCCAGTGACTAAATAGTGAATTCCAGGTCAGTCTGAATTAAAGGGAGACCCTACCTCAAAAATAAACAAAAAAAGAGTATCTGCCTCAGAATTATTGGCTAAAAGTGTGAATTTTTGACCTCAGACTTGAATGTTTCATACATTTTATTATGTTTACCTAAATTGTCATTTAGACAATAAATTTCACTGGTTGAGAAAGCAGATGGCTAGTTTGTAGTTTACTTTTCAGCCTGTGAGTCTGAAGTCACCTAACCCTACCTCAGCCATTCTGAACACAGGTTCTGACTTTTCTGAACCGGCTGAGTTAATGGATTAATGAAAATGAATCAGTGAATGACTTTCCCTACTTATGTTCTCAAGGTTGTTACTCGAGAATATTTTTAACTATTGAATTTACTTATTTGCAAGCAGAGAAACAGAGATAGAGACAGTGAGATAAAAGAGAGACAGGGAATGGGTGCTCCAGGGCCACCAGCCGCTGCAAACAAACTCCAGATGCATGCATCACTTTGTATATCTGGCTTTATGTAGGTACTGGGGAATCGAACCTGGGTCCTTAGGCTTTTCAGGCAAGTACCTTAACCATTGAGCATAAGATAAAATAACCTGATATTTTGAAATATCTTGCAGGAAGCTCTGAAGAAAGATGTAAATAGTATATAATTTGAATGTTTCCATGTATTTATGCAGACAAAATCAAGCACTTAATAGACACCAAAGTGAAAGTCTTCAAGTTCTGAAAATAAGAGAGATTGGGAAAATGTTGAGAAAGAAATGAAAAGCTTAAAATAAAAATAGTCCCCATGAAGCAGCATCCAGAAGGAACAAACATTTCATGAGGGGAGCTTACTGCACAGTCTGAGGATCAAAGTGGTGCGTTGGTCAATCTGGAGAGAAACAGGCTTTTAAAGTGGAACTTTAAGTCTTAGATGGCAGATCGATTATAGAAAACATCAAGAAAGGGGTTAGTATTTATAAAGGCACATTTCTCATTCAAATCCCAACTCATATTAGCTGAGTGAGTTGAGAAACATCACTTAACAACACGAGCCCCAATCTCAACTTTATGAAAGGTTTATGTATTGTAGATCTTTTGCAAATACTTGTGGAGTTGACAGATCTGTAAAAGGTTTGCAAAGGAGAAATATCAAGGAAACATTTAAGTAACTCTTACCATCATTGGGTTTCAGTTTCTCAAGCTGTAACTCTGCGTGCATGAATGTTTCTTAGTGAGTTGTCCTCCTGCTATCCTTGGCTTTCCACACCAAACAAGTGACATGCTACAGATGCCACAGAAGTGACCACCAGAGGGGGGGGGGAATGTACTTAATTCCATTTGCTCCTTAGTTATTCTCAACCAGCTGTTCTTATCACAGATGTCAAGGTCAAATCCCAACCCCTGCAGTTCTTATAATTTATTTGCTAAATTACTGGAATATGTCTCTTAGAGTTGAATCTTTTCCAATGTTTTCACTTATTTACAATTTATTTTTTGGCCATTGTCACAAATAATGCAACAATAGAGATGGGTCTGTATAAATTATAACAAAATAAAATCCAGTAATTAATGATCCACAGGTTTCTTTTTCAAGAATTATGCAGCCATTGCAAAAAACTGTCTTACAAATTAGCAGTAGTTACAATGTTGCATAGAACACCTGTGAACTTTAGAAATCAAAGTATATGCATGCAATTTTTTTAAACTAGGATGTATGGAAAACCATATACAATCTTGGATATACACAAAGAATTTTACTTTCTTTTGGTGTAACTTTGAAAGATTTTGTTCTTACAAAACAAATCAAAATGGAAACAAGATCCTGTCTTAAATGACAAACATCCCAAGGTTGTCATCAAACCACCTTGTGTGAGCTGTGGCTTGCATATGCCCATACATAGATACACATGATTCACAAAGATACTTAATAAGGAAAGATCATCACACATCTTAGGCTAATGATGCCATTTATCTAGTGTAAGTGGAATGTTGAAGGATGTTTCTATATTCACTCTGAAGTCCTTTAGAATTGAGGTCTCTACTGTATGCATGCCCTGTATACTGTATACACTATCGGACCTGATCAAATCTGGATTCTCCTGGCTCTATGTCCCTTGCCATCAGCACAT
The DNA here is from genome assembly GCA_004024765.1 of Zapus hudsonius. NCBI lineage: Eukaryota > Metazoa > Chordata > Mammalia > Rodentia > Dipodidae > Zapus > Zapus hudsonius. Next base: position 13,994 of record PVHP010022105.1, read on the forward strand.
TGGGATTACAGATTTGTGAGCATCTTCTAGCTTTATGTGGGTGCTAGGGAATTGAACCTAGGCTGGCAGACTTACAAAGAAGCACTTTTAACCAATAATCTATCTGGACAGCCCCTGAAGTATCTTTTTAATTACATAGGGAGGAAACTTTTCTTTAGCTTTTAAAAGTAACTTTATTATTTTTTAAAATTTATTTTTATTGTCCATAATGAGTTACATTATTTAATGGCAAACAATGAGTTGTTATCCCCAGTTCCCCAATGCCCCTCTTCCCCTTCCCCAATCAGCTGGATATCCTCCTCCGAGGGCAGTCTGAATCAGTTCTTGGGGACCATGGATAGCCTAGGAGTCAGCCCAGTTCTCCCAGCCCTAGTATGTTGTTACTGAGGGGAGCCATGCCTCAGGATATTCTATGGAGTGATTTTGATGTGACAGAAATGGATTTAGGTCATTTCTACACAAAAGAATAAAATTATCCTATCAGTTATTTTCTGATTGTCAATACACAAAAATAATTATTTCATATTACCAGAAAGATGAGTCATTTCACTGAAATGCTATGCAAGCTAAATTTATCTCACTTATATTTTATATCTATAGAGATTCAAGCAAATATAGAATCTTGGTACATAAAACTCATGACTGAAGTAGTCTTACTGTTTTATTAGTTTTCTTGGGCTGCTTTAATAAATACAGCAGACTAAAAGGTTAATACACACTTATTGCCTTATAATTCCAGAAGATAAAAGTCCAAAGACTTTTTAAAAAATATTTTATTTATTCATTTTCAAGCAGAGAGATACAGAGAGAGAGAGAGAGAGAGAGAGAGAGAGAGAGAGAGAGAGAGAGAGCACCAGGGCCACCTCCTTGTGGGTCTGGCTTATGTGGGTACCGGGGAATTGAACCGGATGGGGGCCTTAGGCACTGGAGGCAAGTGCCTTAACCGCTGAGCCATCACTCCAGCCCCCAAAGACTTTTAAGATGTTCATGGAGTTGATTTCTTCTAAGGGTCACGAGGGATGTTAGTTACTATCCCTCTTTGTATACAATCTACTATTAATCAAAATTACTAACTTTTTGACAATTTTGTACAGGTGTATAATGTGTTTTGATCACATTCACTCCCCATTACTTTCTATTATCCCTTTATGGAAGTTTGAAAATGTGTGGACCCATAAACTCAGGTGTTTCATTAAAATTAAACTTGTAATTTGGATGTCCAACATCTTCTTGGAGGAGTTATCAATGGGAACGGATCCTGGATTCTAACCCCCTCAGGTGTCCCTAGATATAGATCTGATTCCATCCCAAAGGTACGGAGAGCAATTTGAGCTGTGGTGGGATGCTTGCTTGCCTGCTGCCTTTGGCATTTGTTACCTGCCAGTGGTTTGTCTGTACTTGGATTCATGAAAGGGAGTCAATTTCTTCTGTAATTGATGGAATCTCTTCTGGGTCTATAAGCCTGAAATAAACTTATTTTTCCCATAAAGTGTGTCTATTTTAGATGTTCATCCCAGCAACAAGGAAACTATGACAGAACTTGGTACCAGGAGTGCAGTTTCACTGTTATGAATCTAACCATATGGATTTTGCATTTTTTGGAACTTTTGTGTTGGAGGAATAGAGCAGAACTTGGTACTTGCAACTGCAGAAGTTGTACAGAGTGGTAAGACAAATTTATGGGCTATCCTTGTGAGAGTTTCAAAATGTTAAATGCAGAGGGAATTTTGTTGGCTTATGAACTTTCAAAGGGGAACACAGCAGAGAACAATGTTGGAACTGAGCTCCTGGCATAAAGGCTGGCTGTGTTCTGCTACCCATGTCCAAAGTTTAAGCAAGGTTGAATTTAAAAGTATAGACTGGTGTGTTTGGCAGAAGATATAGAACTGAAAGATGTATGATTTATTACAGGAAAATTCAAGCAAATTTCAAAGTACAGGCAGAGATGTTACCATCATTAAGGGTGAGCCAATTGCTTTACATTGAAACAATGAAAAGATGCCAGAGGTGATATTCACCCAGGAAAGACTTGAATGAATAGAAATGTAAACTTTTTTGAAAAGTTTAGATGACCAAAATGAAGAATTCTAAAAGGTAACCTACTCTTGAAGGTAACAGTTAATTTCCTCCCAAAATTAACAATATGACTGTGTCCTGCACACCTGATATTTCTTTTGGAAGCATAAAAAATGCATGGAAGTGGGTCATGACATGCACCCAGTTTCAGGAGTTGCTGCTGAAATCTGACATGGGAAATAGGGATGAATCCCTGTATAAGAGATGTAAGATGCACCATTGTTTCCAGATATGACTTTGCAATGAAATCTTCAAAATGACTGTCTTGAACCCAAGCCATTCATTACTAATTTATACATTATTTAAAATTTAGGCTAGGCATGGTGGTGTATGCCTTTGATCCCAGCACTCAGGAGGCTGGGGTAGGAGGCTCTCAGCAAGATTAAGGACAGCCTGAAACTGCATAGTGAATTCCAGGTCAGCCTGGGCTAGAGTGAGACCATACCTTAAAAAACATATGAATTAAAAAAATGTACATTGTGTGCTTAGGTAGCCAATTAACTTGGTTTTCTTTTAATTTTTAACCAGTTTAGATAATCTACCTTTAATAAATTGAAGACAAAAGTTCACAGTAACAAAAATCTTTCCTGTTTCTTAGCAGGGTAATATATATATATATATATATATATATATATATATATATATATATATATATATAGTTCATACCAATGGATCTTTCTTACAATATAGGACTTTATCTAGAACTTCTCTGTTCAAAAAGCTATATACATTTAAAGCCTTTATTATTTTCTTTATAATATGATGATTTATTTTACCCGAATATTTTACTATAAAGTAAGTGCTAAAGGATACATTGCAAAGATCTTTGCATTTAAAGCCAAGAGAACTAATCTGTTCCTTTTATGTGCAAACAGTTTAGCTTACCCTGATTTCTGGCTTTATCTTTTTTCATTTAAAAAATATGCTTTAGTTATAATGTCATCCATTATGCAATACTTTGAAAAAGAAGCTGATTATTTTCTGGTCTAAGCAATATATTAAAACAATGAGATTCATAAAATATGTATTTCAAAACCACTGCCTGTATCATGTTGGATTTGTTTGGAAGAAATCACAAATATGCTTCTACTGAAATCTCTTATCTTATTAAAGCATATTTCCTTCACAAATGTTTACCATGCAGGAAGTAGAAGGGTTGGACCTATTAGAAAATTTTGTGCATTGCTCATTTCCCTAATTATTAGGGAATATTGTTCCTCAAGCATCACAACTTCATTTCTAAACTCATAATTGAGTGACTAATAAATATAAGGATTTGGATCCTGTAAAGGAAATAACTAAATAATTTCCTATATTTGATGGCATTTGGTCTTATTAGTGCACATGACCTCATTCTTCCTGAGGCCAACATCAGTGTAGCCTAGAGAAAAGTGCTGGGATGGAAATTTGGCTTTTTAAAATGTTAAAAATGGATTTAAAGTATGAGACATCAAATTTTACCTTTTCATAAAATAAATCTTGAGAACTCAAGGCAGTTTTTAATAACTGAACCAGAAGCTTTCCAATTCGTCAAACAATGATGGGGTACATGACAGAGAAGTAATTTGTTTTCCTAAATGCAGGTTGGGATTCAGTCCTTCACCCTCAAATAAATGCCTAAAATAGATTTTTTACATTATTCTAAAGAAATTATTGTCTTAGTAAAAGATTATTCTCACTGTAGTCTGCTTATAGTTTCAGTGTCTATTTTGTAGCTTTCTCAAGAAAATGATGAGACATGCTAGGTATGTTTTCAGGAGATAGCAATTCTACATGTCATGGATCCTGATGAGTAATTACAAATGATTAAACTTCAGTTAAAATAACATATCTGTTCTAATTAATAATACAGCTTTTCCTCATAGAACACACCTCTTATAAGTTTGAAGCCTCGGGATCCCAAATAGAAAATCTATAACATATGGTAAAGGGTTCTATAAGTTTTACAGACATCAAAATCTCCTGCAGAAACTTGGCAAAAATACAAAGATCAAGGCCCTAGTGGACTACAGTGAATCTGTGGTTTTAGCCATCCAGAAGATTCTGCTAGACACCAAAGCATGTGAACCACTGTTCTAAAGTCTTGCTTTTGAATTATATTATTTCTTCAATGTGTGCAATATAAGAATCTAGGGCCCAATAAAATGCAGATATCCAGATGATGTGAAGGCTGTTGTCCACAGACCTTATTGTGACTAGCAAAGCAGAGTAGTTCAGGTCTATGGCTTACATCATGCTAAGTGCAGGGTCTTCCTCAAGCCAATCTGAATAAAAGTTTTCTACTTCCAGTAGCGTTTGCCTAGGAAGTTTTAGAGTGTTTGTTTCTTCACAGCTGGTTCTAAACAACTGACATTTCCTTCTGCTTTGAGTCACCTAGATGTCAGAGCTTTTCTGGACCTAATTGAAGACACTTTCCTGAAGATTAAAACATGAGACTAATCAAGTGTACACGGAGCAGTGGTCTCACTCTATCCTTTCCAGCGGGCTAGTTTCCTGTGTTTAACTATGAACTTGCTCTATTTAGCATATGAAAAGGTGAGTTTTCTCCCTCACAGCATGACTGGGCATGAATCTCTTCATTGGCATGGCTCCCTTGCCTGGTAAATGAATCTCCAGATTTGGGTTATCATCACTGTTATTTTTGATCATAGGTCTTTGTTTTAGTCTAAGACAGTGTATTCCAGAAAATTCCCATGTATCTGTTACGCCTTTTTTAATAGTGTCTGCCCAGGAATCATCTTTCACATAAAGGCTCTGCTCTTGTTTTACCTTCTTGGTGAAAGCTTCTGTCAGCTCCTAGCCGTGGAAATGTGATGGTTCTCCACTCTTGTGCTGATGCCATGAGAAATAATAATTTAAAAAAAAACTAAAATACTGGCAGCAAAGAAAGACATAGAGGCACAACTAACCCAAGGTACATGAAAAGAATGAAGCAGAGTAGGAAGAGATATATCAAGGACTCCACAAAAAAATAAGAAAAATTTTCACCTGAGTGTTGAACATAAGCTCACCTAGGTCTCCAGTACACTTCTGATTCCTCAAGTCCATCTTGCAACTATAGAAGTTGTTGACTGATTTTTATGTGTATGTTTTAGCAGGTAACACTGACCTCCATTTTCAGAATAGTAGCATATTATAATTTTAAAGGCCCCCTATATTATACCTAATTATTTATATTCATAATCACAGTATCCTAACAGCCTCCATCCTTCTGGAAGAAAAATAAATAAATTTGCTAAACATCAGTTGTGATAAAGCTATAAAGAGATGATTTCTCCAAGAAGTCATCAATAAAAGAATTTGATGCTCATTCTATAAAGACCGTTCAGGAAAAAGGTATTCTGAGAAGGCCATGTGTCCTTTGGTGAAGCTAAAGGAAAAATTACCTGCTTTTAAAATGGGAAGATGTTCAAGAAATAACTTTGTAGCTGGGCTCCAGGTGGAAAGCATTTCCCTTGAGCACCAACTATTGAATTCCCATCCTCCTAAGCATCAGCTATATTCTGGTAGGCTGGCATTGAATCACATCACCTGTGTGGCTAAGAAACTCTAAAAATAAACTTTGCATGGTTCTGTGTTTAATATCTAGGACAAGAGGCAAAGGCAACAGCAAGTGAACATTCCATCAAACCAGAGTTAACAAACCATAAACCTTAGACACCAAGAGCAAGAGCAAACACAATCAACAGGATCCCAGGGAAACAGGAATTTGTGGGTTTCTCATCAGCACAACCAATGTACACCAACACACCAGCACACCAACAAATTTTTGGTATCCTGGATTCTTGTCTGATGATTTTGAAGAGTTAAAATCCACAGAGCAGAGGGTGAGATTTAGAGAGGCTTTATTGCATTAAGAGAAGGAAAGAAGAATTACAGAAAGCTCCAGCCGTGAGGCGAGAGTGGGTAGAGTCCAATGGGAAAGTAAGGTTCCCCATCACCTCAGCCCAAAGAGGCTGAGAAGAGGGGGGCTTACCAAAAAGGGAACTGGAGGTTTAGGAGAGATGAGCAGCCAAAAAGAGGAAGTGCTCACCCAGTAAGCATCTATTTCTCATCTCATTGTGGTGGGCCCAAGCCCAGGCTCAGGTGAGTCTGAGAGAAAGCTTCATGGTCTGGACTCCAGGTGCTTGTTCAGGAAAAGGCCAGCCTTGATGCCAACTTTTGAGGCTGAGTTTAACCAATCACAGTGCCAGGATAACATTTGTTTCTAGGAAGTTTAATTTAAATACTAGATAAATAAATAAAGTTAAATTCTGAATTCTAAGAAAGGGATCTCCTCAGGGAGGGAATCAGGTTGTTTATGAATAAAAAGATCTAGATAGCTCCTGTAGTTAAGCCATAAGGAGAGATCTTCTCTGACCTCCAGTAGTGGAGATTATAAGGGCAGACTTAAGGACATCCTTGCTTTTTACTTTTGGGGTCCAGTCACCCTAAATTGCCTCAAGGGTTGTAATTTTTACAATCAAAATATAAAGCACATAAGTTTGAAATACTTTTGGAAACAAGAAAATAACAACTGGAGCAAAAAGAATACAAGCAAGAAGCAAAATAGAGCTTCCATTTAATATGGCAGAATAGGAGCCATGTCAAAGGAACTGGAAGAAAAAAACAGAAGTAGAATAATGTTCTTCTATCAAAAATAGTCTTCTATCAAAAAGTGAAGGTATACAGGAAATTATTAACCAAAATGAGACCCCGGCAGAGAAGCAGAAGGAAGTGAGGAGCCTCCAGAAACCACACAAATAGTGAGGAGGGAGGATCCACTCCAGCCTGTAACAGAGGGTAGGGCACCTGCCTGGCCCCTGGAAGAACCTCTTTTCTCTGGGTCCTGCCTGAGTTGATAAGAGCAAAATTATTTACCTACCGGGAAGGAATTCCTCTACTCAAATTGGCCTTGCAAAATCAAAATTTCTGAAGGAGAAGACAAGAGGTATCAGCTGGACAGTTCCAGAACAACTTCAGACAATTCATAACTTTCCCTCCCACAGCCAGCAAGGAGAACCACTGGGATCACAGGTCCCCAGGGGATCAGAGCCACCCCCACCACACACATACACACACACATACACACAGCACCCAGCACAGCTCATATGAAGAGCAGATCTACCAAATTTACCAACTGAGCCAAGCCCAAAGTGCAACAAAGGGGGAACCAGCTTCACATTCAACATAGGTGAGACAAAAAGCCACTTCAAAAGCTAACAGGTTTGTTTTACACCAGGGAAATCCTTACTCCAAAGCCTGGGAGATAGATAGGCCTGCACTGGAAGTGCTAATTACACCTTCCATATCAGGGCAGGTTGCTACAGAGAAGAATTTCAAGGAGGGAAAGAATTCAAAACCTAGTCCACTAAGACAAAAATACCAATGTGTTAGATTTGGTTGATATACTTTTAGTTCACTTTGCCATTTTTTAATTTTGTTTATTGGCAAGAAGAGAGAGAAATAGAAGAGAATCAGAGAGAGAATGAGGGTGCCAGGGCCGCCAGCCACTGCAAATGAACTCCAGATGCAAGCACCATCCTGTACATCTGGCTTTACATGGGTCCTGGGGAATCGAACCCAGGCTGTTAGACTTTACAGGAAGTGCCTGAACCACTAAGCCATCCCTCCAGCCCTACTTTGCCATTCTTAAATAAGTTGTCGGGGGGGTTAACTTTTGATATTTAGTAGTTTATAGTGCAGTACAGATTAATGTTTTCCCTTATCATCGTTATTCACTAACCGTAACTGGTAGTAGGAAAGATCACTTTACCTTAATTCTTCTATCCAAATCTCCAGTATCCTGTGGGAATTTTCTGTGGTCACAGAAACACACATACATTAGCTCCATTTAAAGCAATGATAGATATCATTATAAATTCAGAGATTAAATCTAAAATCTTTAGAGGAGGTTTAATCTCCATCCTTTGAAATTAGAAAATTGAAGCATAGGGCTGGAGAGATGGCTCAGCGGTTAAGGCACCTGCCTCTAGTGCCTAAGGCCCTGGGTTCAATTCCCCAGGACTCCCATAAGCCAGACCCACAAGGTGGTGGCCCTGGTTCTCTCTCTCTCTCTCTCTCTCTCTCTCTCTCTCTCTCTCTCCTCTCTCCTTGCAAATAAATAAAATATATTTTTTAAAAAAGAAAGAAAATTGAAGCATACTGAGTGGTTAGTGACAATATTCCGATAGCTGAGGGCCAGCTACTGCCTTCCTCATAACTTTAGTTATTTCTAGATGTGTTTCCTAAAGGAATGATGCCACAAAGGGTACAAGGATATGTAGCCATTTTAGCAATAGGCCGACAGATGTTGTATACTCTCCTTAGTAAACATGTTCACTAGAATATAAAGCCATCTTTTAAACTATTAAAGAAGAATGTATTTGTCAAAAAATTAATATACTAGAAGTAGAGATGCCTTGAGAAATCCTAACAGCAACTCATAATCTATCTTCAGTTAGTTACTGCAACTGATATGAGTTCTCCTCCACTGAGTGGGCCTTGTGTCCAATCAGAGAACAGTTGGTTACCCACAGAGGCTGTGTGCCACTATTGCACAAGTGTGTACTTCTTGTCCATCTGGTTAACTTCATAGTTTGTAGGGTTTTCTGCTTCTTCATGCTGTTGGTGACCGTTGCCCTCCAGAGCTAGCCAGGATGGAGCTAGTTTTTCTTCCTGTTCTAGCATGGTATTCCGATGTCCTGTGACCTCAGCCAGTGATGTCTTCAGCAACACCTTTTAGTTCTGGCAGGTAATCAAGTGTTTTGATGATGGTCTACATTATTGGGGGGAACTCACTGGTTTCCCTGGCCAACAACTCACTGGGTGGGAAGGGGGAAAAACCCAATCTGGACCTTGTATTTACCAACCAGAGACCATGATTTTTCCACCATCTGTCTGGACTGTCCACCTTCCTCTTCATTGGTGGTTATATCTTGTAGAATGCTCGCAGCGCCCATGCGGTCCTTCAGCCTCAAAAATGAGAGGCCGAGAAGCTAGTCAGAATGCCCTGGCTAAAAGGTCGAGAAGCACAGATTGGTGACTCTCAGGACGAGAGAGAGACTAGAATTCAGCACTGCCAACCAAACCCCAGATGGTTGCATTCTGCAAGGAGTAAAGTAGATATAAATGGACTGGATTGGAGTGATTGGTACCTAGGTAGCCAGAATCAAGGAGTCTCCTCTATAATGGAATATTTCTTCAAGAAATATTCACCACTATTTGGCTACCCAGTGGTAGCATTCATGTAGAAAAGACAGGCTAATAGAGTGATTCCTTTCCATTGCTTACAGGTTTTCCAAAATACTAAGTTGATTTGCCAGAATCCTTCAACAATGACCATTTAAAATTTAAAATCTCATTAAGAAATAATGGATTTTAAATCATTTGATATATTTAACCCATTTATTTTTAATCCATCTGATATTCTAATTAGTGGAATTCAAGTTGGCTCATAAGCATAATCTTAATTGTATTTGATCATTTCGTATGTTACAGATTTTTAGTCTGCATCATTTTAAGGAAATAGAAGCATTATTAGAACATATACACCTGTGTCTGTACATCCATGCATATTCAGAGATGTATGTGTGTGCATATCTAATGCAAGTATCAGCCATGCAGGTCACCATTATGAACTTAACATAAAGGAAGACATAACTAAAACTAAGGGATAAATCCCTGATCATTGAGCACTGGACAGAGCACATTCACCTGACATGCCCCTTACTTCCATATATTTTTAAAGCATAGTGCATGAATCTACAATCCGACAAGTAGGAGAGATGCAAATGTCATTTTGCTCTAAGGACTGCAAGTATAAACTATAGCAAGATGCCAAAAAATAATTACATATGCCCTTGCATAAGGTACTTCAGTTTTGGTTTATGTCATTAAAAATAATTCATGTGGGTATGAAGAAACAAAGTTAAAGAAAAATTCCAAGCTAAGATTGCCTATACAAGAGAGATAATTAATTTTTTGACTCATTGGGATGGTGTAGAGATCAACCCCATGAAACAGACAGGAAAATGGATTTTTTTAGGCGTGTGATTCTTTCAAAACTTCTAATTTCATATGACCCACTCCACAAAAATAAAAACTGCCATCGTTTCTTAGTGTTTTTCATGTTAAGACTGGATAATTGGCATCCTATTGTTTGTTCAGAACAAGCTATTACAGGAAGAACATCATGTGACTTGGGTACCTCTGGGTTCTCGTGGGAAAAAGAAGGTTCTTAACAGGAGAAAAAAAAATTCAAACAATGTGACCACAAGCTCACTAATGGCCATTCTCTGCTTAAATGAGGGAATTGAGGGAACTTTAAATGTTTGATTTATTTTTTTTCAAAAGCATTTCTTTTTCAAAACTGAAGCAGGACAATGAATTTCTTTTTTTAAAATATCTTTATTATGAATAAATATATACATTGTATGGGCAAATCTTTTGAAGGTGTCCCCTTTTCCCTCCTCTCTGTCCCCTACCCACTCTTGTACTTCCTTGGTGTGCCTACTGGATCTGTCCATAGGTTAAGGGGATATGAACTGCACCAGAGGGAGCCAGTTTTTTCTTTTTCTTTTCTTTCTTCCCCCTTGTGTATTGTTGCTGAGGGGGGCAAAGTCTCTGGATATTCTCCCCCATCATGACTCTTACATTCTATCTGCCCCCTCTCCCACTCAGTTCCCTGAGTCATAGTGGGTGAATTTCGAGTAAGCTTAGTTGAGATCTAAAGTATCTCTGGGTCTTTGCCCTGGGTTGTGTTGGATATCTTTGGTGTCTGTATACAGTCACCTTTCATGGGTTATCAGACTTGCTGTGGTGATTGGTCTCCTGTTTGTTTTGTGACTTTCTCATAGATTTCATTTGGGTTTTGTGTGAAGGTCAGGGGTGGTTTGTCTCCTGCCAGGATGTCAGGCATCATCCAATGTCTTGTTGGTGGAATTGAGTATATCTCCCTCTCTCTCAATGCCTTCTGAAAAATACAAACAGAATCTCCATCCGGGAGTGAGACCAATATAGAGTAAATGAGACAACATTGCTGTTTTGGCCAGCTCCTAATGGGTGTAGCCTCTCTGTAGCTCTCTGGTAGTGGGAATTTCCCCTTGGAGCCTGAGATCTTAATCCCCATAGGATTTGCCATGAATCTCAGTTCCAGTTAAGGGTTCCTTGTCACTGAACAGATCTTTTAGCCAATCAGTAAGCCATTGATTACCCTCCTCAGATTAGTGCCACTATTGCACAGATGAGCATTTCTTGACTTGTTGGTCTCTTCCATATAGCTAGCTGTGTGTTCAGCATTCTTGTGACAACTGTCTATATTGTATATCAGTGGTCTCTGCTTTCTCCAAATATCATTGACCAATTTCCCCTGACAGCTCATGCAATACCTTCCAATGCTACACATGCTACCATCTGGGAGCTGGTTATCATTCTGGATCTAGCAGGATCTCTTGGTGTTGTTTGGTAACACTCTGATTTCTTCAGCAATAGGGTCATACTTTAGGCCTGGGGAAGGTATTCAAGAGCTTTGACAGAACTCTGTCATATTTTGGGGACCTCGTGGGTCTCTGACCAAGAGCTCGGTATGGGAAGGAACCAATGACTGCTACAGGAAGATTCAGGCCTGAGCAATTATTCTTGAGTTTAGGCTTCCTCCCATTCTATTCAAGGCCTCTCTTGCCTGATGGTGCCCTCAGCTTCCTCATGAGCTTACTGTATAAAAGTAAGGGTTTTATGGTGTCAATTCATTATTAGTTTAGTTTAGTGTACAAGTCTCCCACCCTTCCATCCCCCTAATTCTTTCCATTCCCTTTTACAATCTCTCCATTCACTAACAGGTTTTCTTAATGTTCCTTTTTAACATGGTTAGGAACCACACATGAGGGAAAATATGTGGCGCTTGGCTCTCTGCTCTTGTGTGTGGTCACTAAGAATGATCTGCTCCAAGTCTGTCCATTTTTCCTTTCAGCTGTGTAGAATTCCATAGTGTACATGTACCACAACATTGATATCCATTCATCCAGTGATGGGCTTTTGGGTTGGTTCCAATTCTTTGCTATTATGAATTGAGCTGCTATAAACATGGTTGAGCAAATGTCTCTGTACTTCGGCGAGGAAACTTGGGGGTAGATGCCCAGTAGAGGGATAGCTGGGTCTGCTGGTAGCTATGTATCCAACCTGTTCAGGAGCCGATGGGAATGCAAACTAGGACAATGAATTTCTCCTTCTTGCTGTGGTCAATGTAGTAAAATGTAAGTAGAGCTACATAGTTTGCTATCTGTTCTGCTTTAGTTTTATACATTACTCTTACTCAGGTAAGATTCTCAATTGCTCGTGGTTGTAGACATACTAGTACCTTTCATTGAGCACTATGTGAAGGGCATGCCAGGTGGGGTGTAGGGATGGGCATTCTTCATCACCACTAGTATATTTTATGCTGGATTCATTTCTCAACTTTTTAATATATATTCATTTAAATAACCTACATAACAGCCAATTAAGCAGTATGGTAGATCTTTGAAGTCCTATTTTCAAAATGATGGTATTAAGGTAAACAAGGTTTTGCTTCAATAAATAGCTGAACTGATACGCATACTCACACAGGCTCAAAAACTTAGCCTTTAATTGATAAATCATACTGCTTCTGTGAGCATAGGAGTTGCACGGAAAATTAGCATTAACAGATATGCCCAAACTCCTATTTAAATCAATAATGTCAAATATTACAAGTGTTCTTTTTGTGAGCCTACACAAGAACAAACACTGGGTATTTTGATTCTCAACTGTTCAGTAATTATTGGTTAACCAATGTTGAAATAAATGTGATGTCACAAAACCTCTGCCTTTTCATGACTTACTTTTAAAAATAAAATGAAAGCATTTAAAATCCATTAGAAATCAATGTAAAGTAGACACCCTTTAAAGTATTCCAGCTGATCCCTTCCCAGCCTCTTGGCCAAGGTCAATCATAAAGTGCTTCAATGAAAGCTAAGTAGAAGCATCAGCCAGACACATGGCCAACCATGAAGGAACATCTATGACTAAAGAGCTGTTTCATTTGTTCCTTCCTAACTTTCACTAGCATAGCCATTATAGTTGTTAGTTACACTGATATTTATTGCATGATAGAAAGACCTTAGTATGGATACTTAGCCAATCAGCTCTCCCGCTGCATGGGTAGAAAATAAGAGTATTTTATTTTGTAATCCACACCTGGATTTCTAATTTATCTTATCATTCATCAGAAAGAGTTCCTGGGAACAATGATATAGTGGATCACACAGATGACCAAATATTCAAGTTATTGTCAACATAAGATTTTCATTAGTCTTCAAGTAAATTATGAAGAACCAGATTATTTGGAGCTTAGGGGATGAGGGAATGGAAGTTGTGAAAGCACTTTTATTAACAGATAGGATCTTGTAGGGGCTGAAATTCTTGAAAATGAGAGAGAATTTTGCCTAAAGATCTTAGAAACGATTTTAGATTAAATTAGGTTTTAAAACAGATAATATAACTTGTTCACCTATACATTATGAAGTAATTGTATATTCTTCGCTGTGCTGATAATTAATGTGAATAATAAGGCTATTAATCATGCTATTACATTTAAGATCTTATTTTTCTTTTCTGGAGGCCTCCATTGACTATGCCATCAACTATTTTTGGTTCAATTTTATTCTAATCTTTTCTCAGCCTTCAGCTAAATGTATAAATACCACTGAGTGACTCTGATCTATTCTATAAATTATAGAGTCAATTTCACCAATGCCTGCCTAAACTCATCATTCACAACATCTTAAAATGATATGCAATAAAATGGTTTCAATTAAAAAGCATTAAGATTTGGTGTAATGTGTGATATATGAATTAAATCAAGCAGTAAATAGCTAAAGCTTTTAACACATCTCAACATTAAGGATCTGAAAGGAGCTCTTACAAGCTTCCTTTATCACTGATGTTGAATAGAAATTATCTAGTTTAAGATAGGCTCATTGCTGAAATGAATGACCAAATCTCACAATAAAAATTTAGTCCCATGATGGCATTCCCTTGGATTCAATGGTTTTATCTAATAACCTATGATGCTGAGCATATTGTTGTATTAATATATACATATGTAATTTTAAGCCAATAAAAACGATTAAAATGAAAAAAAAATTTAGTCCCTGCTTACCTCACGGTCCAATGAACTTCCACAAAATAATTTCTACCAGGCAGTCTGTTAGGGACACCAGACTTTCTCTAATGATTCTTTGATGTCTTTCATTGAGTACTTGGATCTGATAAGAAAAATATTCAACCCTGGGCTTTGGATTTATTTCAGTCCATTGCATGTGAGCATAAGGGAGCTGAGGAAGGCAGCGAATGGCACCCCTTCTAGGGTACATCTGTAGGTAGCTGATGTCACTTTGCTTACTTGCCATGAAATAAATGCAAAACCTGATGCAGCAACTATAGGAGGTTTTGAAAAAGCAGCCTAACTCTTTGTCTACATTGAAAAGGAAGCAAAATTTAAACATTGTATTTATAATTAATTATTAATATTTAATTATAAACATTACCACTGCTTGCCATATACAGCTGTATTAGCATGAAATGGCAT
>PVHP010022106.1:0-28763 GCA_004024765.1 Zapus hudsonius
GTTTTTTTCTTTCTCCATTTCCATTTATTTTTTAATCCTCACACCCATTACAAACTGTCACTTAACAGAAAGAGCTGAAATAACCCAGAGTTAGTGAATATTACATTGAAATATCTTGACAAATCAAAGATGATGTATATGCTAGACAGAAAGCAGGTGCTAAGCTAGCATTAATATTTGATGAGAATTTGCCAAAGAAGGATATACATGTAGAGAAGATATGAAGGGAAACTTCACTTAGAGACCATAGCCACACCAAAGTGATTTCAACTCATCCTAACCACCCAAAAGAAAGGAGTAAATTTACTACTTCAAATTAAGGGAAATAAACTGGAATGAAGTTGTAAGAAAGTTTAATATGTGTCCATAGTAGTTAGGAATGAGGTTGACACACACTTACTATCTTTAAACAAACAAACAAAAAAATAGTCTTCTACTAAGATTGTGAGTCCAAACATTTTTGACTCCTGGTATTCATCAGGGGAAATGAATATGCTTTTCCTATTTTTCAGCAAGAATGAGTGTGAGAACAAGAAGGTGAACCTACTGAAAGACCTGGGCTCTATTCAAAGCAATTGACAGAGGAGAAAACAGGAAAAATGAAACTACAAGTATTACTGCATTGTTAAGTGTACTTGGCTTTATAACTAGATAACTACAGAATTTATTGAGTAGGGAAAAACCTGTGTGGAATATCAGCTTCAATACCTTGGACACATGCCTCACATGATAGAGAAAATCCATGATTGAGGTTCATATAAGAATAAAGTGAAGGCTGATGTAGAGTGATGGCAAGAGTCCTGGTTGAAATGCCATATGGTAGGAAAAGGATGAAAATAAGATAGGAAAATGAGCAAGTTGAAATAGATACATCAGGCATCATGGACTTGTGTTCTGCAAGATTGAGATTGAGTTATGTCTTCCAAAAATGGTGCCACAACCATGCTGGATAGAAAAATGCCATGATTACATGAGCAGTTTAGTGGTTGTTTTCATAGGCAAGCATGGAAGACAATAAGAAAGGCAGTCTTAGAACTAGATTTTGGCTCACTAAAGGAAACAAATCATATGGTCTAAAAGTAATCAATATCACATGGCAATACTTAACTACCCAAAGCAGGAATCATGAGTTTAGTGAGGACTGACAAGATGACTAGGTAGCCAATGTTTCTGATTATTCTGGAATAGAGATACAAGTACCCAAGTTTCTACTTAGTTCTACAATCAGAGGAAATCAGAAATGGAGGAGCAATAATTTAATGGCAATTGCTACAATATCAAGTCACTCTATTTTCCTACCAGAAACCAATGCACTAGTTAGATATAGGAAAGTAGATCCTATAGCACCATAGCTGGAACCTGCTACAAATATACCACCAGTACTTCCCCCAACAGAACCTATGGCCATTTGCTTAATTGACAAAATAGTGGAGAGTGATGAGTGTCACATATAGACTTCTGTCTTAGCTGACAAGGATGCTTGAGGACACATCACCTAATCATGACCTTCTGATAGATTGGTGATGTAGACTATATTCACAGTTTCACTGTAACTAATAGTTGATTGTTTTTTCAAGGTTCCTGGTCCATAATGAAAGTGACATATTTGGTTATGGTTGGAAATTTAGAATAACAAAAAACCATCTGGAATGTCAGTTACAAACTTCATAAGCTACACTAAAATATATATGTAATTTTCTGGTTTTTCAAGGTAGGGTTTTGCTCTAGCCCAGGCTAACCTGGAATTCACTATGTAGTCTCAGGGTGGCCTTGAACTCAAGGCAATCCTCCTACCTCTGTCTCTCAAGTGCTAGAATTAAATCATGCATCACCACACCCTGCTTAAAATATCTTTGGAAGAAAGATTTTATTTTCATTAGTGACATTTACAGACAGGATTCATGTTTAGGATAGCCAATGACTAAGCCCTCTGGGGATACAAGAATTGCACCATTCCTACCTTATTCCTCTACTAGACAATCTGAGCTCCAAGCCTCCTCAGCACAGGTAAGTCTTTTCTATTACTATATATTCATTATCTCTATATCTATCATCTATCTATGTGTGTTCAAATATCCCTCCTTTCTTCACACAAGTCTTACATCATGGTCAGAAGGCTCTTCCTGGCTACTATATTTTACAGATATTTTTTTCTAATAAATCTCTTGCTCTTCTTATTATATCTTGACATCTGTTTTCCTGGAGTCCTTGAAAAGAAACAAAATCCATAGCTTGGTCCAAAAGACACTTAATAATTTATAGAGTTTTCCTCCATGGCATTGACCTCGTCAAGTGTAATTTTCACTAGATCTCTAGGAATCTGGCATCATTCTTATTTTTTTTTATGAAGTCATATATTCTGGTTCTTCATGATCATTACATATTTTCTGTTCTTGTGATGCCTTTCCTCCTCACTATCTCACACTGATTTAGTAACTGTGATTGTCAGGATGGGGGAGATGAGTACAAAAAGAAAGTATTGGAATTTCTGTAAAAAAAAAAGTTAAGAATTTCAAGATAGTGTGAACTAAAGTTCGTGGAAAGTGGTTATGCCTTACTGAAACATCCTCATCCTGGGAGGTTGGTCAATTAAACTTGTAATGATTGTAGAAAGGTTGGAGTGTTGTCATTTGTCCAACAAAATCATCCTGAGCTATTTCAGCCCCTTTAATGGCTATTATCTCCCCACTCTGCAAGTGTCCTAATATCCTAGTACTATTAAATCCTTTTAATATATAAAATATATCTTTATTATCCATAATTAGATACATTGAATGAGCAAATAATGTTTTGGTGTCCCCAGTTCCCTGCATTCCCTCTTCCTTGTCCCCAATCAGCTAGATATGCTCCTTTGTGGGCAAACTGGATCAGTCCATGGGGTAGGGAGTTATGGAGAACCTAGGAGTCAACCCGGTTCCACCCCTTTTTGTATGTTGTTACTGAGCAGGGTGATGGCTTTCGATATTCTCCTTCACCATGGATCTTACAATCTTTCCGCCCTCTCTTCCACTCAGTTCCCTGAGTCATGGTGGGTGAATATTAAGACTTTATTTTTGGGGTCTTAGGGGTCTCTGTACTTCTGCTTTAGGTTCTGTTGAAGATCACTGGTGTCTGTCTCACTGGCTTATCCTGGGTTGACTGACTGGCTGTGGTTATAGGTCTCTTGCTTATCCCACCACTCTCTATGGGGTTCCATGTGGATCCACCACGGTAGGTCTGGGATGCCTCTTGCCAGGATGTCAGCTATCAGCCTGTGGTTTGTTGGTTGGGTTGGAAAAGCCACAGCTCTCTCGTTGCCTTCTGAAAAATAAACGCAGAATCTCCATCGGAGATTGAGTGAGATCAGTATAGGTTAACTGAGATACACATTTCTGATTTGGGTAGATTCTATTGTGATTAGCCTCTTTGTAAATCACTTGTAAAGTGAATTTCTCTTTGGGGTCCCAAGATTTTGGTTCTTGGTGCATTTTGCCCTTTGTCCTCAGTTCCAGTTAAGGGCTCCCTGTCTCTGAGTGGATTACTTGGCCTTCCCCAGGCTTTGGCTTCTCCATTGCACAAGTGCTCCTTTCTTGGTTCACTGTTCTCTCCCAGTAGGCAGTGTAATATGTTCAGCCTCATGGCGGCAAACTGCGTCTCATGCCAGTGGTCTCTGTTTACTCCAGCTGTTGTTGATCAGCTTCCCCTGGCAGTTTATGCAGTGCCTTCCAGCTCTGCACTAACTACCATCTGGGGGCTGGATACCATTCTGGCCCTCGAAGGGTCTCTCGGTGCTGATAGATGGCTTTCTGTGGTTTCTTCAGCAACAGGATCCTACCTCAGGCCTGGGGTGGGTATTCAAGAGCTTTTTACAGAATCCTCTCTTGTTTTGGGGACCTCATGGGTCACTTTGGTCAATAGCTCAGTGAGGGAAGGTGCCAGTGACTGGGGCCAGGAGTTGCAGGACTGATTGATTTTTCTCCGGCTTAGACTCTTTCCCCTTCTATTCACCGTCCTTTTTGAGTGAATGAGGAGGTATCCCCTAGCTCCTACAAACCTGAAAGATAATAGTGACATTTGAGCTCCATAGCACAGATATTCCTGCTTTGCTGACACCTGCCTGCCTGATGTCCAAAACAAGTATTTAAAGAGAGTTGTGATTTATGGCCATAATGTGTCCTAGGACTAGAAAATTTTCATGAAATTGTTGACACATTCAACTATGGAATTTGGGGTAACCTAAATCTGTGTTCTCAGGCCATGATTACACACATTTGGCTCCAGATTAAATGATCTCTTGCTTCATTTTTGGTGAGAGGTTTCTGTCAATAAATTAAAGCAAAATATTAAACTAAGTGTGGTCCCTACTGTAGTCAGAATTTTGTGTGACTGCACAGGCCATACATCCCTAAAACTGATCATCAGTGACAGCTCATTAAGGAAAACTTTTAAACATATTATTTACTTGCAAGGAGAGTTGGGGGGGGGCGGCGGTCATGCCAGGGTCTTTGCCACTACAAACAATTTCCAGATGCTTTTACCACTTTATGGATCTGGCTTTACATGGGTACTGAGGAATCCATCCCAAGTCATTACTTATTGAAGTCAATCACATTAACTGGTGAGTGGTCTCTCCAGCCCCTTCATTAAGGAAATTTGGGCTATATATTAGGAGTGTGTAAGCTTGAGATGGTGACCTTTTTACTGAGTGACAAACAAAAAAAAACCCCTTTACATACATCAAAATATTAAAATAAAAATAAAAGTTTTATTCTTCTTAAAGGCAAAGTTTATGCTTCTAAAACGGATGCCAAATTTGATTTTTCTTAATAAACCTGCTTTTGCACTTTCTTTTTCATCAAGCATTGTTCAATTGCTTGTCTCACATCCATCTGCCCTTTCTATGTAGTCTACTTCTAATGTGCTTTAAGAACACATAAAATTGAGCATAGCCCTTGGGCTCCGTCCTTTTATTCCAAGGAGAGGAACTGTTCTGACTTAAACAGTCATCTTAATTGCTTTGAAATGCTCTCCCAGTACATGTTTGCTGGAATTGATTGCATCCGTCACCTTTGGTTTGGCATCCTATCAATCTCAAAAGCTCTTATTGTTAATAAAATGCAAAGTAATTAGTGGTATTGTTTTAATGGAGGTACTTTTTTGTGTCTAGTGACAAGATAGAAAATAGAATTGACCTGAGCTTCTTTTGTGGGTTCACAAGTATTTCAAGATTTTAGAGTAAACTTTAGTCTATAAAATGTTAATAATTGTATGATTCAGCTAGTAATTTTTGTTATTTCCTTTGGAATGCATTTCTGCAATTGGTCATATTTAAAAACATTTTCCAAGATAAAGCCATAGAGGTTATTGTGACATGTGAGATGTATAGCCGAGTAAGTAGAATTATATAAATCCATCAACATTTCATTCTATAGACACACTAGGGCTAATCATCTTCTAATTTTTCTTTCTTTTTATTAAATATGGAATCAAGTTCAAATCTGAATTATGCTGACATTAAGACAGAAAAGACTTGAAAATAATAGTTCAGATTCCTCTTCTTTTATTTTCTCAAAATCTAAGTTTTCCAATCACAAGCAGGCAGACTAGGAGGTCATTGAGGAGTGACCTCACCTCCTCTTTCCCTGGTAACTTTTAAGTAGGAAACAACATAATCTCTCCAGATTTAAAATATCATATGGAAGTCACTTCCTCTGGGCCAAGAGACTAAGTCCTCTTATACTTGATGGATTCCAAATTATCTTTTTAAGAGATCATTCATTACTCACCTGGAAAAAGACCATGCCTCACCTAAGGAAATGTTGAAGTGGCAGTGGAGGGGAACATTTATCCTCTTAATGAGATAAACAACTTGAGCTTGCAGAAGCCCCTTTCTCTGTGTGCAGTTCCTCACAGACCCTCAGTTTTAAGTCACAAGCTTTTCTGAGTTCTAACTCAAGAATCATAACTTTTTTTTCATTTTTCTCTCTTTGGATTTTGGGCAAAGCCTCCAACCATGCTTGCCCAGACACTTTGGGACTCTCCCCTTTTGTTCAATAAATCTTTATTGCTTTTCTCATCCTTTGTCTCTCCTGTACCAAATTTTTCATGGTCCTGAGACAAACACATGGGAAATTTGCACCTCTTCCATGGCTTCTTGGACTTCTCTGTCACACCTGGTTTCAAGTTTATCTTTCTACTGTATTGGATTTTAAGATAATTTGCTACAAAATATTATACCACACATTATTCCAAAAATAATATGATTAGTAAATGAAGTTTGACATTCTTAGTATGCTGTGTCTATGCATACATTCTCTTTAGTGAAATATCTGCTGCAATATCTTGAACATTTCTGCTAGGCTGTAGTAGTATTTTCTCAAGGGCTTTACACATGAGTACAAGGCTTTGAGTAGGTTCATTTTAATTTAATTAAAAAATGTGTGTGTGCATGCCAAGGTCTCTTGCTGCTGTAAACAAATGCCCATCCAACTTCATGTGGTTTGCTGGAGAATTGAACCTAAGCCAGCAGGCTTTATAAGAATGCACCTTTAATCACTGAGGAATCTCCCTAGCCTTAAAATATACTTTAGAAATAATTATTTCCCAGTCTATGGTTTATTTTTTATTAGTTTAAAGTTACCTTTTGAAAATAGATATTTTTAATGAAATAATTGTGTCATTTTTTTATTTGTGCCCCTCTAGGAAATCTTTATCAAACCCAAGGTCACAGTTTTTTCCTATTTGATATCTTTTAGTAGCTTTATGGTTTTTTCCTTTTACCTTTAAATGTTAGTTCTACTTATTAGCCTTCTTAAAAATCAATGTCTTAAAAATATAAATATCAAGTTGTTCTGTCATAAGTTTTTTAAAAGACTGGCAATCTCTACATACTTCTAAACTTGTGTTTTAAAAAAGTCATTTGCTTTTATATATAATTCCCCTTCTGGACTTACTGACTATTCCCTTTGTTTTGGCTATCTTTATGCCAAGACTACATTATCCACATTATTAAACTATATAGTTTTAAAAAATCCAATGATGTTAGACTTCTGACTTCATTCTTTTTCATGTCTTCTTTCTTACTCTAAATACATTTGACACTAAAATTTAAAATCAATTTATCAATTTCTTTAAAAAAATCTGATGATAATGTATTTGGGTATCTTTTGTATCTATAAGTCATTTTGGAAAGACAATGAGTAATTTTGTTTTTTTTTCACTAATGCACCAATACAATATGCCAATGTACCAATAATTTGGAGTGGGGAGGTGTTTCTATATTTTTTGTTTTAGGAATTTGAGAAACAAAATTCACAGGTAAGAGGATAAGGTTCAGAAAGCTTTTTTTCTTGTATCTTAAAGCTTTAGGAAGGAGCAGAAAAGGAGAACTTAAGCCCAGAACATGAGAGAAGGAAGCAAGACGAAGCTCTTGCCCATGGAGACAAGATAGGATTTGAGAAGCCACCTTCAGACTCAATGGGGTATTTTATGAGTCCCTTGGATAGATGGCTTGTTTATCCAATCTAGTCCATCAGGTGTCTAGGGTCAGGATTTCTGAAATAAACATCTTCCTAAAAATCTTAATTTTCTAAAAAGGGCTTTCTCAAAGAGAGTGGAAAGACTTCCTGAGAGGTCATAGGTAAGGAAAGGTTGACCATTCTGATACTTCTGATATGAAGAAAAGATTAATGACAGATATTTTCCCCGATAGACCCAAAGAAAATTCCTATATTTAGAGAAGAGAAACCTATTAACTTGGGTTTCTTTTCACCCCTAAACTGTCTCAATAACATTACATTGATTTTTTCTATACATGAATATTGAGTTTTTAAAAATGTATTCTTCTTTAATTAATACCAGAATTTTTAGAATGTCTTGAGAGTGTTGGAGCCTTATCTCTGTTCTTATATCTTTTATATCTGTGCTGGAAAACTGAATGATTACACAAATCTTCTACTTTGGATTCTTTTCCTATTAATTCAAAGAACTGAAATCCATAGACCAGATGGAAAGAAAGCCAAGATTTTGCCCAAGAAGGTAACAGGGGACTTACTGAAATGGGGAAGCCCACCCTCGTTTTAAATTTTTTATGTGAGGCTGCTGGATTGGCAGCTGGTCTATTCAGTTTAATGCTGACCACAGTTATCAGGGGTTGGAATATGTAGAAAAAGGCTTATTTTCCAGAAGTCTTAATCACCCAGAAAGGGCTTCCTTAGAAGAGCATGGAAGGACCCCTCTCAAGCGAGACAAGGAAAGAACCTGTCCAACATTTCTGACCAGTAGTAAAATGAAATAAACTGCATTCTCCTCTATAGAGTAAGACATTCCTTGTTTTAAATTTTGGGGCCATACAACCCCTAAACAAAAAAAAAAGTTTCAGCAAATTCAGATTATAAAAATCTTCAGCAATTATGTTCCTAAGCATTTCAGTTTGTAGACAATATTAAAATAAATTTCTAATTTGAATTCTTGATTATTGGGCAGTTTATATTCAGAGAACTGATTTTGTATATTTGACTTTTAGTCTATGTATAGCTTGCTAATTTCACCTGTTGTTTCTAATAGCTTTAATATAGATTTCTTACACATGTCTACATCATTGATTTTGCCATCTAGCAAAGCAAAACAAAATAGGGGGGGAAAAGAACAAAACTAACTTTGCTTCCACATTTTCAATATTAGATAGGTCCAAGATCCACGTTCTTTCAATTTTCTCTTACTTTTTACCCTTTTGAACTATACGGAACTGCTGATATTTTTCAAAGTGAAAGTGGTGAAGACAAGCTTCCTTTTCATATTGGTGATCTGATAGGGCAAAAATTCAATCTTTCATCATTAGTTAGAAATTACTATAGACTTATGGTTGATACATTTTCAGGCCAAATTTTCATTCTGTTCTCAGTTGCTTAAAGTTTATCTTTCAAGAATGGATGTTAGATTGTCCCAAATGCCTTTTCTATATTCATTGAGATCAATATATCTTTTCTCTTGTTTATTACTATGGAGAATTAAATTAATTTTCAATTATGTAAATTTTACATATCAGGATAAAAGTCAATTCATCATGGTATTTCATCTTTTTATATGTTAATATTTGTTAAAATTTTGTTTGGAATTTCTGTATCTAACTTTATGAAAGATATAGTTCAGTAGTTTAATATTTTCTCTTTTGTGCCTCCGCTTTCTCTTCCTCCTTCTTTCTTTTTGACCTACTTCTTATTCTTCATCTATATTTTTCAGTTATGGAACGACAACAATGTTGGCCATTTTGAATAAATGAGGAAAGACTGTGTCCCCTTCACACTTCTGGGATAGTTTCTGAATAATCGTACAATTTCTTCTTTGGGTCTCCACTGCAAACCACTGCACAAATTACAATGGTCTCACTGGCCTTTAATATAGGGAAGTTGCCTTGCTTCACATACCATATCTCAGTAGCAGCTCCTGGAACCATCTGCACTTCATGACTCACTTCCTTGCTTCTAAAACCAAATACAATGTGCACAGTGACAGAGCTGTTTTGTTAATCCAGGGAGGAAATATGACCTTGAAGAGCAGATTGCTTTCTTCAAGTCATCTCCTTTCAAGGAGTCTTTCCTGGGTGCATTTCACCCACAGAATCTTTTCCATTGTTTCAACGTAAAGCAGTCAGCCCAACTTTATGTTTGTAAAATAAGTCTCTATGCCAGTAACTTTAGACTTGCTTGAATTTTTTCCAATTTTAAAGTATACATCTTTCACTTCTATATCTTCCACCAAGTTTTCCAGTCTATTCTTTTAAATTCAACTTTGATCAAACTCTCTGGACATGGGCATAAGAATATAGCCAACCTTTATGCTAATAGCCCAATTCCTACAAAATTCTCTGTTTTCTCTACTCTCCCTTTAAAAGTTCACAGGCCAACACAATTCTCTCTGCATTTAGCATTTGTTCACTCTCACCAGAACAGTCCATAAAATTTGGCTTTGTAAGGCTTCTGCAGTCACAGATATCAAGTCCATTAACATTTCTATAGCAAAATTATGGGATATTATCCAATATTTCTCCAGCCCACATGTTCCAAAATATCAAAATCCACATTGCCATATTCATCTGCAACAACACTCCAACTGTCTGGTGCCAAATTCCATTTTAGTCAGTTTCACAAACATTCTACTTGTGGTAATTTGAATGTATGTCCCCCATAGTCTCAGGTGTATAATTTGTATCTCCAACCATGTGGCTGGAGGAAGTGTCACTGGAGGTTGGATCCTTGGGTCCAGCACTAAGCTGTGTTTGGGGCCAGATCTGCTGTCCAGGCCAGAGGTATGCAGAGAAGTCTGAGCTCTGCTTGGGTCTTTGACTGCTGCCAGGTTTTGATTGTTATTTTTGGTGTTTGCTGGCTGAGATGGTCTCTCTCTGTGTGCATGTATGGAAACATCTTCTGTCACTGATGGTACATCCCTGGAACTGTAAGCTTGAAATAAATCTCTTCCTCCCTAAACTGTGTCTAGTGTGGATGTTTATCAAGCAATTTGAAGCTGTCTACAACATAACCAAACACAGTTTATGGGAGCAAGGGATTCATTTATAGCTTATAAATCCAGGGTAAGCTCCATCAGAAAAAGCTGCTTAATGACAATCGCAGATGAGCAGACAGCAAACAGGAACATAGAGGTCAAACTCTTCTCCATACCTTTGGGCTGGAATTCAGATTTTCCCCCAGTGCCACTCCTCTTATAGCGGGAGTCTGCCTGCCGGGAGATAAACTTGCAAACTCACGTTTAATAATACACTAGAGTCTATTGGGCCATGTATTCAAACTACCAGAGTTACCTCTTACTGTTCTCTCACACCTTCTGCTGCTGCTGGATGAAGATGTGAGCATGTTGCCCTGCTTTTTCCACCATGATGAAACTTCTCCTTGAAACTGTAAGCCCAAAATAAACCCTTTACTCCTTGAATCAACTTCAGGTTGGGTGTTTTCTCCAAGCAACAAAACTGTAACTACTACATTTCCCATTGCTGGCAACCAAAAAATACAAATGATATGTTTAAACTGAGTTGTCAACAGGTTAACAGATGAATAAAACTAAAATAATTTCATAAGTAAAACAAATATATTTATATATAATATTAATATGTAAATAGCATAATATACTATTTATTATATACATCTATCTATATAGAAGTATATATTAAAATTTATATATCTTCACAAAATATACGAGTTAACTAGGATCAAGTATATTCCACATATTTCTTAGTTAATACTTTCAATATTTATTTATTTATTTTTGTTTTAGAGAAGGATAGAGAGAGAGAAAGAGAGAGAGAGAGAGAGAATAAATAAGAATGATAAGAATGGGCCTGGTAGAGCCTCTTGCCATTGTGATTGAATTCCAGACCAATGCACCACTTTGTGCATTTGGCTTTAGGTGGGTACTAGGAAACTGAGGTGAGCCAGCAGGCTTTACTAGTAAGCACTTTTAACCACTGAGCCATTGCCCCAGTCCAAAAAGTTGCTACTTCTGAAAAACAATTCATACACTATTTGACAGAAGAGTATTTATTTCTTTCTCTGAATTTCCTTCCTCTACTATCTTTTTCCAAGTTGACTCTATGCCTGGGGCAGTGTGGGGACTCAACAGCATCTGTTGACTCTAATCTGCACCTTATCACTTGTGGGAATTGCATTTTTCTTTTGTCTATGATCAAGACAACAATTCTTTTTATAATAAGACACTCCTTTCTGTTTTCCCTGGCATTGTGAGGGCATCATATGTCAGAAGTCTGAGAATCCCTGTTGGAAATAGATTTTGGTAGAGGAAAAGCAGATGTAAGGACTGGGCAGTCTGCCAAAGTAGAATTAACAGTAGGAACGCAAAATATTTTTTCTATGAGTTTGACAATGCCAAAGAAAAAATTGGACTGTCATCACTGTTTTGGATCCCAGTGAGCAACTTGATGAGTTAAGCCTACATAATGCTAAGTAAAATTATAGTAATTTTTAGCTTTCCAATAGCCTCAGGGGTAGTGCAATCGGTTTGCCATAAAGCTAGTACTTCTAATATCAAGGAGAGATTAAGAAAACTCCAATTATCTGCAGGGACCTCGTTTCTGAAGCTGGGCTAAATACGCATTAAAATGATCAGCTTAGTAGTAATCTAACCACCATTATGAGTAAATTTTGGGTTGAAAATATTGCTGTCATGTCATATGGTAGCATATCATATCATCATTGTCAAGTGTTGCCCTGTCTTCTTGATGAAACTTTGCTTTTTTTCTCTTTCACTTTTCCCAACATCAACTTCCTTTTGTATTCTTGTCCTTTGCTCTGCATCTTAGAATCAAGTATTCACAACTTTACATTCTTGCTGATGTCTGGCATCTTCCTGCCTTCCTGGCTTGTCTTCCTTTTCTACTTTGATGAACGTGTTAAGCCACAACCATCAAATCCTGTCTCCATGTTGTGTAGAAGGGATTCACATGCACTTCCAGATTGACACCACCACTTGTCTTTCTGTGAGTTGACATTTCAGCTTCTGCTGTAAGATTATTTTAATTTTCAGTGACTTCTTTTCTGCCAGGAACTGTTACAAAGATTTTCCCTCCAGTCCTCTTCCATCTCATCTTCCCATGTTATGTCTCCTAATGAAAGGAGTACTGTCAGTAGACAATTCCCTGTCATAGCTGAATCATCCTTTCTTCATGAAGTTTGCTTTCAAGGAATTGCTTTCTCCCCTTAAGAAATAACCCAAAAGTATTGTCTGAGCTCTGGTTTCTATCTAATGCTAGTAATTAGATCTAAAATAGCATTTTACTTTTTAAAAATTATTTTTATTTTCATAAGGGTTGTACTCTTATACCTCTTCTCCCTTCCCTCATTCCAGTAAGGACCCTCCTCAGTGGATTCACCCTCAGTGGGGTGAATGGTATTCATTGTGGGGTCATGAAGGCCTTGGTCTATGGGAGAGGGGACTGGGGAGCATGCTTGAGTAAGCCTACATACTCTGTGGCTCTTGCAATCTTCATTCTCCCTTTTCTGGTAGATGGTAGGTGGTCAGCTATCTTTACTTGTCATATTGAGGGACCTTAGATCTCCCAGTATTCTCTGCCATCCGGAAAATCCGAACAGATTCTGCAACCATAGCTGAGAGCAGCTTTGAGAAAAGGGGATAAGCATAGTGTTTGAGAGACTATTTGGTGTGTGTACCCACTTTTCTTAGCCAAAGAGCAGTGGTGCAGTGGTGGGATCTAGCCAGAGGGAACTGACTTCTCTCTCAGTTCCAGTGTGGTCTCTCCATGTCCACTGACCTTGTTTTGCACTGTCTTCAGCATTAGGCTCTTACCTTTTAGCTCCAGAGGGTAACCAAAAGCCTTGGCAATAGCCAGCCTTGTTTAGGGGGCCTCATAGTTCTCCCTGACCAACATAAATTAACATTTATTTCATGTATCAACTATACCTTTGTATCTACTAATTCATCCCAGCAATTGTCTTATTAGATTTCAATATCTTTCCACCATAAAATATCTGGTTCACCTACTATTTTGAGTCCCACATTTCTCTTATTGTTCATGGTTAAGGGACCTAAATGTGTGGCTTCCACCTTTTCCTCTAACATTTCATGTGTAACATTCTTAAATTTGTGTTCTCTAATCGTATACTGTCAGTGGTAATATTTTTGCTGTCAAAACAAAATAAAAGAAAAACTGAAAACATTTGTCTCTTCCTTTAATTTCCTCTCTTTTGACACTATTAAGCCTTCCTTTCTTGAAATTTTCTGATTTGCTTTCCATCTCTTTCATTCTTTGCCTCACTTTGTGGACTTCAGGCTCTTTCCTTGTCTTGTCACTGCTCCGGGTCTTGCATGTGCTGCCTGATGTCTTTGACTTTCACCCAAAGACTATGGGGTAAGATGTCATGCCTGTGGCTTCAGTGTGCAACTCTGAGCTAATGACACCCAAGTTTAAATTTTCCTATGGTTTTCACTCTCATGCTCTTTTCTGATTTTTGACCATTTTTTCCTGCAATGCTTGGAATAAAGTGTAATCCAAATCTCAGACTTCCTTCTGTCAGCTCTTGCCTCTTCTTTTCTGAAGACATTGGTAAACATCTCTATCACCATTTCATTCCTTAAGCTAAAGCCTTTCTGAACTCAAGTTCTTCTTAAAGCTCCGTGTGGACCTATGTGCTCCAGCTACTCAAACAATAAGCTACTTTCTAAGTGTCTCTAGGATCTGATTATGTCTCTCCATACTTTCTGCAACTGCTGTGAGATAAAAGACAAACTTTTCTTAAGATGAAAGGTTAATTTATCAGCCTAACATACAAAATCAATTAGTATAATTACCTCTTGCTTACATGGGCACACTTACTCAGTAAATATGTGATTGTTAATTAATTCTTACAACAAATG
This sequence comes from Zapus hudsonius, assembly GCA_004024765.1. Classification (NCBI taxonomy): domain Eukaryota; kingdom Metazoa; phylum Chordata; class Mammalia; order Rodentia; family Dipodidae; genus Zapus; species Zapus hudsonius. The sequence goes on from PVHP010022106.1 coordinate 14,380, forward strand.
TGTACTTGTTTAGAAATTCAATCGGTATAGTTTACAAATCTACAACATTTGAAGAATTGTCATGTATATTGAGGACACAATGCTGAAGAGATAGCTTAATTCCTCATCACTTGACTCTAATAGTGATGGTTTAAATAGATCTAACCAAGGACCATATATGGATATACGCAGAATAAAAAGGATGCAAGGGTTGGGGGGGGTGATTTTACCTAAGCTTGCTAGTTCAACAAAAAAGAGTCATTAAAAAAAGAGTCAAGATATGCCTGCCACTCAAGCTATTCCAGATTAAGAACCACATATGAAGTAGGACATGTTCTCTTAGTATGATTTTTTTTCAAATCCATCCATTTTACTGAAAAATTTATTATTTCATCTTTCCTTTCCATGGGATAGTATTCCATTGTGTATACCTGACAAGCAACTTGACAGACAGGTAATAGGTGGTCAGGGTTTGGTGGGAAGGGGAAGCAGGGTGTTAGGAGAGATATACATGAAACAAAACCCACAGTAATGGGTACCATCAAAACCTTTCTCCCAGATAGAAAACTCAAATATATTACCCTCATTACCCTCGATAGGAATGTGGGTGAACTGTCTTGGCAAAAAGACCCTGGAGAGGGTTGTGTTACACCCCACAGTGCCCCACAATGAGCTATTGATCAGAGAAAGCTTTGAGTTCCCCCAAACGAGGTAGGCTTCTGTCAAAGCACTTTATTTCCTGCCAGAACTTAAAGTTTTGACCCTATGGCTGAAAGCACCACAAGCTGTTTAATAATGCTACATTTCTGAGGAATCTAGCTTCCTGACGGCTCTCTCTCTTAGTTCTGGAAAGTGCTATATAAGCTGCTAGGAGAAAATGGTCAGCACATTTGGGAGATCCCTGTAAATATGATATCAACCAGATGGACAAGCCTATGTGGGTAACATGGGGAGAATGATCTGCTCAATGGGAAGGCACTGGGAACCAGATCAGAATATGTGGAGATGAGGGTTATGGACTCCAGTGAGAAGCTCCCACTAGTTCTTGGCAAAACAGAGGCTATATCCATCAAAATACTCTCTTAATTAACTTTGCCTCTCCCCTTTAATCTATGATGATCTCACTCTCCATTAGAAAATCTGTTTTCTCTTTTGAAGAAAGCAGTGAAAATCAAGGAGAACCAAAATCCATCAACATGATAAGAAAATATGTCTGACTTCATGTCATGAGAGGAACTATCCCTTGCACTTCAGCCAGAGTCCAGGTCCACTCCAGCATGTTGGTGCCTCATGACAACTGCTTCCCGGGCCTCACTGGTACCTAAAAGACAGCTCAGCTGGGGACAGAGTCAGTCATCTTCCCAGCAATTCTCTAGAACTTGTATAAACTTGGGGAGGGGTTTTGCCAATTTTCTTTTTCTCTATATATCATTATTATGAATACGTATATACATTGTATGTTCAAATCTTGTGAAGGTATCCCTGTTTCCCTCCTCTCTGTCCCCTACACACTGGAGTACTTCGTCAGTGAGCATACTGGATCCATCCTTAGGTTAGGAAATATGAACTGCACCAGAGGGAGACAGGTTTTTTTCTTCTCCCTTTGTGTATTGTTGCTGAGGGGGCGATGTCTCTGTGTATTCTCTCCCCTCATGGCCAATTTTCTGACTCAGGTTTTCAGTCTTTAGTTTCTTAGTCTCAATAGCCTTAAAGGGCCTCATTTCAGAAGACATTGCTATACAACATGTATGATTTATTTCTTTGCATATTTTAAATCATTTTAAATTTCAAAATGAATCTTCACATGCAACATTACAATTTTAATTACTACTCTAGGATATTTTTCTCCACTATAATTGAATAACATAACAAATATGAATAGCATAACAAATCCTGGTTCGTTCTCACCTATAATCATCTTTTGTCTGGCTACCTTTCTTTTATAAACCAAAGTTTTCAAAAACATCTTATTTTCTTTTAAAATTCATTTCATTTCTCATACCACTATGGGAATTTTACTTTGCTATAAAATTACCTACCAAAATCAATAAGTAAAGACATTTTGTATTCCATTTTGAAAGAAAAAGACCATAATTTATGTCATTTCTGTCTGCCACCATAATTTGCAAATCTGACTTTATAAAATTTCACTCAAAATTCCATTCCTTTTTTCTATCATCTTCAATACCATTATTTTGAAGATAAAGGAGAATGTATCCAGATTTCAATGAGATGATAATAACATATAAGTTTTTTTTTAGTTCTCAGCTCTATATTCTTTAGTTCCTTTTTTCTCTTTCATTCTATATACACCAAGGTGTTGCTAGTTTGTACCATTTTATTATAAAACTCTTACCTACTGCCAAGACCTGTATTGGTTCTCTGAGTATCTTTCTCTTAATTAACTCACCCACTCTTAAGTCTATCCTTGTTTCTTTCTCGCTCTGTTTTAATTGCTTGAAGTTCTTCACTGAAGTTCAACTTACTCTCTTCTCAGTTTGTATGGGATGAACACTCCTAAGAAATATGCATTCTGGATGTTTTCCTGACTTGATTTTATTTCCAGCATGGGAAGGATAGAGTCTAAACACATTACAAACACCCACTATTAGAGAGGCTGGCGACACAGTCACAAACAAAACACAGACTCCTCTGTAGGCAGGTTTAATTTTAATTGGGAAAGACAGACACTGTAATGTTTAAGTATATGGAAAATGTAAATATGTGTGTGATGTAAGAGGTATTACTGAGAACCATTCAAAATGGAGTCATGGAAAAAAACGGATTTTTAAAAAAATAATGTGTGGTCTAAGATAGTTTAATGGTAAACCATAGGATTTGAAGTAAACTGTACTAACATCAGGTGTGTGTGTAGGGACATATGTCTATAGACATAACGTCTATAGAAGTCCTGTGGAAGAAACATGTTTGGCTCGTGTGAGAATGAGGAAAGACGCTGATGTGACTGGAACAGAGTGAGCTGAGAGGAAAACGGTAGGGAATTAATTGTGGGAAGCAATATGCCTTCTTGTGTGCTATGTGGTTCTCTTTTGTATATGCAGTAGTTCACAATTGTTGCCTCACTTGCTAGTTGTGGCTCGCTCGGCGAGAAGATCCTTCTCAAATCACACTTTAATGGAGAGCCTTTTGATTGAAGGGGGGTAAAAAAGCGAGGGGCCCCAAGCGCTAAGAAGCAGCTGCTTACATAGGGAAAAGGGACACGAATCGTCCCATGATTGGCTGGCTCCTGCTTGCCACCTCCAGACTCTACGGGATTGGCTAGGATAGCTTGTAGTAAAGTAGCCTTCCATTGACCTTTTGACCTTTTAGTAGTCTTCCCAAGCATTGCCTAGCTGCGAGGTAGTGGGCGCCACCTAATGGCAATCCCGGCTCCCTGCAGCTAGTCTGTTCTAGTTGATTTTTACTGCACCCTCTCTTAAAGGCTGCCATTTTGTTTAATATTGATTGGTAATTTGGACGTATATTGTACTTATTTTTCCAAATTTTCTATATCTTCCTCTCTCTATATATATATGTATATATATATATATATATACATATATATTTCTTCTCTCTCTAAATCTCTCATCTCTCCCTATATAGAGAGTGAAACATATAAAATGTACAGAGCAGCCTTCAAAATTTTTATTTACATGTACCTGATTTTTGGTGTTCTTTTTCACCACTGTTCTCAAGGAAGAAAAAGAACTAAGGAAAGATGAAAGCAAAGAAGCCAGCATTTAAATTTGACCTATTCCTAATAAGGGTCCCTTGTAATAGAACCTACATAATTATGACAATCTCTCTATATATATTATATTATTATCACACCTATTAGGAAGTATACACATCCCATTATGTGTACTTGTCTCATAATCATTGCACATGTTCTTAGGTGAGCATAAAACTTCTGTTTGAAAATTCTTCCAATAACATAACAAGTAACAATTTCCATAGTCAATCCCATTAATATATCTTCATTAGAAAATGTTTTTAAGGTTAAGAATTTTATATCACCTTTATCTGTTTACTTTGAATTATAAAGATACCAATATTTAGAATCACTCATGGAAGATATAAAATTTATTTGCAATGTGTCCTAAAATGTCTTGAACAATTCTTTGTAATAGATAAAGCTTAAAAATTATTTTTTTGCATGGAAACAACACTGCTATTGAGAAATTCCATGAACTCATGGTCTGAAAAAAGATTTATATAATAGTAATACAAATATTGTTCAAATCAAAATGAATTCTAAACTTCCCTAGGCTAAAAGTAATTGCACTGTCATTTTAAACAATATGTGAGAGGTGTATTTGTTGGATAGCATAGTATACTGGCAGTTCCTTGGAGTTGTGATAAACTTGATTTATAATACACTTTATTGAAACACTCAAGATTAGCATGCTTTCTGACATAATTGCTCATCAGGGACCAGCATTTTAATTAGATCAGTTTGTCTTAGAAATGCTAACAATACTTTTATAATATTAAAAACAGAGAGCAGAAACTATAAAATCAACACTGGCAAAAGTGACAGAAAAACTATCAGAAAAGATTTACTAATAGAATGTTTTAATAAAATAAATTAATCTTTAAAAACATATATAACTGTGACCACAATTTGACATGCAATAAAGAATAAAAATTAAGTTATAATATTTTCAAGGTATCTAAAAACATGAAGAAAGTTTTTTTTCTGTTATTAAAAATACCTTTTATTCAAAATATCCTAGTAAAAATCTATGATATAAAAAACTGTGGTTGTGGAAATACAATAATGTAACTTTGTTATATTCCATAGAATTGTACAATACAAAAAGAAAATGATAATATGTGTAAAATATTTCTTAGACCAACTGTAATAGTGCAATATTTCCAAATTTGAAAAGTATACATTAATGCATATTAATATAATTAAATAGTAATATTATTAACTATAGAACAGAAAATTTTCCTATGCAGAAGAATTCCAAATAAATATTGGCGATAACCCATTCTGAAGGAAAGGGAATATAGCTTCTGTCATTAATGTTGACTGCTAACAGTAACTTCCTTCCCCAAACAAACTCTACTGTAACCAAGTGATCAAGGTCAACACCCAAAGCCATAAATCACATCAATACTATGTACCCTTGTTAAGATGTATTGCAAATGACATTTTGCCTCTGTGACTCTTTCCCTAGTCTATATAAAAAATTCTCATATGGAAACATATTAAATTCTATATTAGGTCAGATAGTCTAAAAATCACCAAGGTCTTCAAAATCAAGGAAAATCAAATTGTCATAACCTAGATATCCTATCAAAATATGACAAGTAAATGTATCATAAGAACTGACATGAGGTTCAGAAACAAAACAAGATATGATAATAAGAAAATTGGAATAAATAGCGGACTCTATTCTATCATATGGTACTAATATTAATTAATTTACTGTAATAAATGTGTTTTGCTAATGTAAGATGTAAATGATTGTGGAAATTTAGAATATAGAAGTAATGTGGGGACTCTGTCTTCTGTTCAGCTGTTCTTTATATATAATACATCTAAAATCTTTAAATATATAAAATATCTAACTTAATTGCAAATATGTTACACCCTAGATAAAATCTGCCTTCATATTTATAAACGATGTAAACAGCATTATTGTACTTAACGTCTAAACAGGTGGCAAATCCATAAAGTTGGCAATTTTTATGATAAATTACTTCAAATGGAATGAAAATACTGTAAATTAACTAAATTCATGATAACCATACCAGGAAATGTCTGTGGGAAAATAGAAAATCCTTTTCAATTAGGAATGCAAATTTCATCTGGCATATAATAACACTGTCACAATTGTTACATATGGTAAGCATCTCACACCAGTGAAATGTGGATCAGGCTGTACACAATTAAAAATGAAACAATGCCAAAGTTGCCCAACCCTCAGTATAAAAAGTTCTGTGGAACCAAATCATCTCTGCTTTGGAAAAATACATTGCTGTCCTTGCATAGTATTTCTGCATTTAATCATTAAGATGTTGAACAAGCACTTTTGGAAACAGGTGAGATTTTTCTCCTCCTCACATGGAAAACTTCAACAAAATAGAAGGTTCTTTTTTAATTGCTAGAAATTTATCCCTGAAGCTTCTTGGTATATGTGTGATTATGTATGAAGGACTGAGAATATAAGTCAATTTCTTTCAGAGGCTGTTTGTATTCTTTTTTTTTTTTCTCATTGTCACAGTCAGCCACACAGTGCTGGGATGAAAACCTCCAAACCAGGCAGAGTTATGGGAGGAAGGGATTTATTGAAGTTCCAGATCCATTGAAGTTCCTTAATGGTGAAAGAGGCTGGCCCACTTTCATAGATCCAATGAGAGAGAGAGAGAGAGAGAGAGAGAGAGAGAGAGAGAGAGAGAAACCTTCACCAGCACCATACACACACTAGCAAAACATGCAGGAAGGGAAAGGAAGAGAGATTTCCTTCCCCTTTTAATAGCTTTAGGACTGAGTTGTGCAACCCCAGACATGTTGGCATCCAGAGTCTCTGGAATTTCTTTCCTGCACTGCCCTCCCAAGAAGGAATGTTTGTTTCTAGCTCCCCTGAGCTTCCTTACATCCTGCCTCCTACTGAGAGGGCTGCCTTCTTCTGTACAACATCAGAAACCCACCCAAGATTACTAAACAGGTCAAGTTGACAACAAATTACAGTCATCATGATGACATTCATTCATTTGTAAATTCTGTTTTTGAACTGTAAGAAAGTAAGTATAAACCCTGGCTCTTAAGTAAAGTAACTCTGTGATCTCAAATGATCCAAGGTTAACTAGAGCACAGTTTTGGTACTGTTTGCTATTGATGTGACTATCTACTTGGCCAGATGAAAAGTGTGTTAGAAATGAGGTATCTAAAACTTGTCATAATATAATTATTCTATGCACATTAGCTATTAATGACTAATAGGAACTTAGTAACCATGCTTTAGAAATGTTGCTGTTAAACTTATATGTATTTACTAGGCCTTTGTAACATTTTCCTCTCTGGCTTCTCCTCTCCTCCAATTTTTATGTAATTTACACCTACATAAAATATTACAGACAATTCCAGTAGATAGTGGGTAAGAACCCTTGCTACTCAGTCATGAGTACTGGAGATTAATTTTTGGCACCCACATAAAAAGCTGGGCATGACTTCATATACTTGTGACCCTAGGTCTGAGGGAGAAGAGGCCAAGGGTTTACTGGGGCTCCCTAGTCAGACAGCCTGAAAAACGGGGAGGTCCAGGTTCAGGGAGAGACTGTCTCAGGGAAGAAGGGTGGAAGAGTGAGGATGAAGGCAGCTCATGTCTCCCTCTTACTTCCACGTGTGTGTGTGTGTGTATGTGTGTGTGTGTGTGTGTGTGTGTGTGTGTGTGTGTGTGTGTGTGTGTCTGTGCTTTGGATATGCACATCTGCAGACACACATGCATATGCCAAATAAAGGAGACTTCTGCATAAAAATCTGAAAATAAACATGGAGATTTGGGTTGGAAACAAATTAAGAGAGAACTGAAAATATCTTGAAATCGTAGTGATCCCTACACTGCTCTGCCTTATCTGATGGCATGTGTGAGCCATATTACTCTGTTACTTCTCCTCCAGCGGGCTTTACTTATCCTTCATAGCCGTTCTCAGAAATACATCTATCAAACTCGAACTAATCCTTGGAGTGTTAAATACATACATGTTTGTATATGGAATTGTGCTTAATTAATTTATAATGAGTTTGTATATCCCATTCTTGCAAATTATTTTTATATTATTTGCAGTTAAGTGAGTATTATGTTCTTTCTTGATAGTATATATATATATATATATATATATTACTTTTATGGTATATTTGACAGTCTCACATTTAAATTAGTGTTAATGATGAATAACCATTTTACATACAACTGTGTAACCATTTTCTTGGCAGTAATTGTATCTAGTTGCACATACTACATTCACTCATCTATCTTTCTCTCTCTCTCTCTCTCTATACATATATATATATATATATATACATTCATATGTGTGTATCCATTATATATACATTATAAGGCATATAATAGATATGGAACAAATAAAAAAAGCTTGATTCCTTAGCTGAAGGAATCAGGAAGCATGGAGTCATAGTCTTTGTTGTGTAGTCATTGATGTCTATATGTTTTCAGAATATCAACTACATCCAGAGCAGGAAGAAATTGAACTGTTCCTCTTTCTCCTGCATATGCGCACATATGTACATATATGTACAGGCATATATGTGCAAACTCAGTATCACCAAATGTTACAAGTATTCTATGAGAGAGTTTTCAACTGAATTTTACAATCAACATGAATTTAATGTAGTTTTATTTTTTCCCATGGAGGGTAAACTCTTGCAGGAATTAATTTCAAGGTACATGATCTGTTTATTTCCAGGCATGCTAATTCAAAGTGGAACCCCTCTATGTCCATTTCTTATCCACTGCATGAGAAAGATAAGCATAAAACAAAAGCATTAATATTTAAAAATAGGAAGAATCAATTAAATGTTTTAATGAATTACATTATATTAATTTTTTGTAATCATATGGTGACTTTCTAAATAAGATCATTAATATGCATATCAATAGACATCTTTGAAATCTTTTAATAAGCAGCTCTATCTGGAATAACTTCAGGAGTTTTAGTCTTGGGAGATACTATTGTAATTAAGTTTGCTTTGAGTCAAAGCAGTTCAAAGGAGATTAATTTTAAGCTTTGAAAACCCCATGACACCTAGTACGGTGTCATGCATCTTAAAACTAATCTAATTATTTGATGACAATTCCAGCCTTAAAGATGATTTCACTTAATTGTTTTTACTTTGCCTCTTTGGGAACTCTTCTCTATGAAACAAAGTAAGGAATACCTTGTGTTGTACAAACAACTAAGACACTCATTAAAGTAAATTAACAATGTTTTCCATAGTTAGACAATTACTAGGACTAATATTTTTAACTGATTTTTTGTGTTTCGTTAGTTTTAGAGAATTATTTTAATGAAAATAACGTAAACATATGCTAATCAGTTAGGACTACAACCTACTTTCTTTTTTATGGTGATAACATGATTAAGTGCATAAAATAAATCTGAGAAGTTAGCTCCTCCGAAGTCCAGTCCGCATGCCAGCATCTCCCCAGAAGAGTGCTCATCCAAATGGAGCCTCGCCATCTGTATTGATGTGTAAATGTGCTGCTGGACACTCAAGTCAGGAAAGCAGTTCAGCAGATGCCAGGTAAAGCGATCACATGGTTCCACCCAAAAGTGTGAAATGCATACTGTAAATGCATTGCCAGGGACTACTTCACAGGCAGGAATGTACAGTTCTCTCCTTTGCCTGGAAAGAGGAAGAAGTGGAATATCAGTAAGTTTTAAAACATTCTCAGAAATTACAGAATTAAATGGACATCCAATCTTCATCTCTTTGTTTCTTTTCACATTAAAGGGCTGCAGACATTGACTTGGCTTTTCCTTTGGTTGATCTCTTTTTATAGTCACAATGTTGATCAAAATCCAACCATACACTTAGCAACTAGACAAGTAGTGATTACATCATTCATATTTATTCATTTTCAGTCAGTGGTTCACCCAGTGTCCATTAAATTCCAGTTGGAAAATATCCTCAGGAATTCCTAACTGGGAGATGTGGGCTGAAGTGTGAGGACCTCTGTGGAATCTAATGAAAGTCTTCGGTAGGTGATGTTTTGCCAACAAGAGGAATGCAGCATCACAAGGTCTCATGTGCTTATTCAGTTGAAGATTAAATTCCATTTTTATCTCAAATGTCAGTTGAAGTTCTCAATTAAAAATAAGAATGGATGTACTTACAATTATGTGAACTGTGCTTCTTGTAAGGAACAGGAAGGCAGCAGAAACAGCAGAGAATTTGAACTGACAGATTTGGTCTTGTCTAATAATTATCCTACTAATTGGACATGTGGCATTGAGAAAAATGCTAACCGTCTAATTCAGTATCTTTCATGTTTAAGTGGAGATTATAGTACCTACACCGAAAAGATTTGTGAGAAAGTCTAATGAGTGATCATTGTAAAGCAATTGGCATATGGATATTAATAGCTCCTCTCGAAATCAATTGCATGCTGCCAAAGTGTAAGGAATTATTTTGAATGTGTTTTAAAATAAATAAATTGCAATTCGAATTTCAGAGATTAAGCTCCACTATTTACTTTCAGTATGTAAAGGTACATAGAAAAGATAGGACATTAACATTATCCGATTACTATATGACTGGAGAGCGGAAGCAATTTAACTAAATCTTCACGACTATGAAGTGGATCGGAGCATAAATATAAGTCCTGAATATTAAATGCCTTAGTTAGAAACACAGAAGAAAGGTTCTCTCTATCTATCTATCTGTATTTATATATATTCGGTATATATATATATTTTTAAAAGAAGATAAATTTTTATTTTGTTTTGAAGAAATTTGTGCAGTCAAGGAAAACTGTCAAAATGTTACTATGTGTCTCTACAAGAGCAAGAAGTACAGTGAAGACTAAAATAAAACATTTTTAAATTACCTACAACATAGCGCTATAAAACTTAATATGTGATTAGACATAGATATTGAAACATGACTAGGAAATTCCATGAAAGCACTCTAGAAGGAAGGTGTGGTGGGCTGGTGAGATGGCTCAGCGGTTAAGGGACTTGCCTCTAGTGCCTAAAGCCCCCGGTTCAATTCCCCAGGACCCACATAAACTAGACCCACAAGGTGGTGGCCCTGGTGCTCTCTCTCTCTCTCTCTCTCTCTCTCTCTCTCTCTCTCGCTCTCTTTCTCTCTCTCGCTCTCTTTCTCTCTCTCTTTCTTTCTCTGTATCTCTCTGCTTGAAAATGAATAAATAAAATATTTTAAAGAAAGAAAGAAGGAGTGGTGATTATCTCAGGGATAGGATAGGCCTGGGGTTGGAGTGATAATCCAATAGCAAGTCTATAATCTGATAACTAGCACTAATAGCCTAGAAATAATAGCAAGGTCATATGTTGGGGAGCTCAGAAGGAATATCAAGACAAACAGAAAGTAATATCTGTAGCATTTGATGAAGAAAGCATGCACATATTTGAGTGAGCTTAAATATAGATATTGAATAGAAATGAAAGGAAAGCTTTAAATAGCAATAATATACTATGCAGTGTATTTTTTAGAACAATGAGATGTTGAGACATAGGTAAAATATAGTTCTGGATGAAATGTTTTTGTTATATGTACAAAGATAAAAGCAGAGTGCTGAGTCCTTCCATGAAGATTTTACTCATGGAATTAGTACTTTTTATTAGTCATTTCTTACAATGATATTGATTCCAAATGACACCAGGCATTTTTCCAATGTTACCCATCTAAGCAATGGAGAAGCTAGACTTTAAACTCAGACATTGTTGACCATGGTGCAAAACTGTTCATCTCTGTATCTCATTTTAACAAAAGTCACCAATGATTGTGGCTGGCGAGAAAGAACAGGAACTACAAATGTTTGTTAAAGGCAGCAATGGAATGTCTGAAAAAATTGAGACTGAGCAATCATGGTGGGGATTGAAGTGAGGTGGAGGGGAGCTTGAAAGCAGCTTGAAAGTCATGAAGCTCTCAAGGATACCACAGTTCCGAAAAAGAGACAGTGTGACACTCGATGGTGCAGTATTTGGAGTGCATGATATTGACCACACAGGAAATGAAGAGTAGAGAATGGGTTAGAATAATGAAGCCACAAAGCAAAGTGTTTAACGTCCATGACCGTAGTGCTAAGTGCTCATCGAATTGGGAAAGTCGTGTCTATGAGAGGAGGTTAAGGAAAATGAGCGCATGCTACTTTTATTGGATTTCCAAATGTTCTTATGCATCTCACTTAAGGGGCCCAGCCTAGAAATAAACTAGAAAAAAAAATCCTGCACAGAGGTCAAGTAGATGCTCATTCTAAGCGTCTAATTCTACAGTGATCCTCTCACAGTCTCACCCTTTTTAAACCTGTTTTCCAGAATCTTCTAAGACTCTCAGTTTGCTGTGTAGCGTGACCTTTGGAGGTTTAACCTTATCCTAATCTGCCTTCCTTACCTTCGGTGCCTTCTCACAAAGTTCTCCTTCTCCAATCTTTATGGTTTTCACCTTACATAGCCTTTTGACATTTCTTGTAGGGCTCTGGGATTCCTAAGCAGGAAAGAATGAATGCTGCATGTTTTCTCAAATAGAAGAAAAAAAGTTTTTGTTTTGTTTTGTTTTTCTATTTTGGTTGTAAGTTAGAAGAGACCTCCACAAAAGAAGCCTATAAAATGCTGCAAAACTAAAACAATTCCTTAATAATGAAGTAGCAAGTAAGCATAAGTGGTTAAAATCTTGCCCTCTAAGAACAGATTTAGAGCTGGAGAGATGGATCAGCGGTGAAGGCACTTGCCTCCAGAGCCTAATGACCCCGGTTCAATTCCCAAGGACCAACGTGAGCCAGACACCCAAAGTTGGGCATGCATCTGGAGTTTGTTTGCAGTAGCTGGAGGTCCTGCCATGCCCGTATTCTCACTCTCTCTCTCTCTCTCTCTCTCTCTCTCTCTCTCTCTCTTTATCTATCTATCTCTCTGCTTACAAATAAATAAATAAAACATTAAAAAACAGATTTATTTTCTTAACTATAGAAATTGACATACTATGTGAAAGAAAAAGAACTCGGATTTAACATAAGAGAATTGTGGGTTTGCAGCTTAGTGGGACTTTGACTTTTAGAGGCATGTTATATTATGAAATTAATTATTTAAATAATTACAATAGTGCACATGAACTATTATTTCAAAACAGAATCCAATTTGCTTCCTGCTAGCCCCCTCAGGGCCCTCTCTCTACAGCAGAGTATAACTCTGTCATTGCTCCACTTCACCAATTGCTGCTTCCAGCTTTGTGGCTTAGACGCTGCAGGGGCTGTAATGTCCCACTCCTCAGTTTCTTCTCTCCTGCCATGTTAGTATTTGACCAACAGCTGACAAGGATTGTAGGGAGGCTGGAGGTGAAAACAGCATGTCTGTAGGGCAATTCAGGTTAAATATATGTACATTTAATTATTTACAGTTGGATTTACATATTGTAATTTGGAGTTCTGGGAAAGGCATTAGAATCTCAGTTTATTGCTAACAGCATGACACGTGGGTTTTCAGAGAACAGTTGATATGGGGCTAATGAGATTTAGTGTTGGATATTTTTGGCTGTGGCTGAAATTGCCTTCCACCCTCTCAGTAAATAGTATGATTTCACTAAGCCCCTTATCTTGGGAATATCCTTAAACTGAAAGCCTTAATGCTCTGGGAATGATTACAGAACTGTTTTTTTTTCTTTTATTTTTTTAATGTATGGCAAGATACTTTACTTTTCAAAGCCTTGGAAGAAATGGAGTCAGACAAGTATTTTATTTTGTTTGTTTTCATGTGCTGTAGTGTGTGTTAGGCGGTGGAGGTGGTGTGGTGTGAGGAGAAAAGTAGGAAAGCCAAAATAGGTAAGAAATAAACATATTTTTGAAGACTTATATGGCAAATAAATAAGACTGTGTCCTTTGCAGCTAAAATGGAAATCATTAATGAGCTAATCAAAGTTTTATTCCAAAGGTTGACTAGAAAGGTTAAACTTCAATTATTCCTCATAACTTCTTTGGTTGTCAAACTAGCCATTATCTGACACAAATCTGCCAGCAGAAGTTATGAAGTGATTTGAGATTTTGGAGTCCAAGCAGGGATTCTACCTCATGAAAATGCAGGACATCTATGGCCCCTGAATCCCAACTTGAGATCCTGGTCCAAGTTAACAAAGAAAATGGCAGATCCAGAGAAGGGTAAATTATGATAAAGAGATTTATTTTGGGGAGAGTTAGGAGGAGGGAAGGCAAGCAGGAAGCCCAAACAGGGAAGAGGAAGGAGAGACTCATACAGGGAAGTCTGGAGAGAGAGAGAGAGAGAGAGAGAGAGAGAGAGAGAGAGAGAGAGAGAGAGAGAGAGAGAGAGAGAGAGAGAGAGAGAGAGAGAGAAACAAAGCAAGGCAGGAAAGCACCCAGAAAAAAAGACATCCCCCTTCCTCCAAGTGGAGGCCGAGTATCCCCTTCACATAGGGAAATAGCCAAGAGGACCAGGCCATGATAAACAAGGCTCCAGAGAGAGTTTTACAAGCTCAGGTTTATTTATACAGGTCAAACAGAATAAGCCTCATCATCAAACTTAAGTGTGTAAAGGCTTGGTTGTTGTTCCTTACTGGATGAATGAACCCAAGAAAACTGAAACACTTCTGAAATTGTGAAGATTAAGAAGTTGCAATGTAAGGAGAGAGAGTCTAAAATTGTGTGATCAAAGGCATGAAGGAAGCCTTACTACTTTTTATATATAAA
>PVHP010022107.1:0-28841 GCA_004024765.1 Zapus hudsonius
TCATGCAAAATGAATGGACAACTGATCTTTACCATGTGACAGGTGGGGCGCTGTGGCCAACAGAAATTGTATTTCTTGCCCACACGCAACCAAAAACTCATATAAGCATGTTTCAAATCAAACTGTCTAACTCTAGGCCCCACATACTTGACCTGTGTCCCTATGTTCCCTGAGCCCGCAATGAACCAAGAGTATGACAGAAACTTGCACTTCCTCACATATCTCCTACCTCCTGCTTTCTGTGTCCTGATGGAATCCCATCAGGTTGTTTTGAGATTCTACCAATGGTGCGAACTGGTAGACACCATACAGCAGAAACCTGACATTCCTTCACCCAGCTCTGTTTCTCTTTGTTCCCCCACCCTGAGCCATTCATCTCTAACCCAGCTTTGCTTGGAGAAAAGCACCTCATCCATAATTTGTCTCACTCTGGGTCCTGGAGACAAAGGGACAGAGATAAATGGATGACCTCTAGTTTATTTTTATGATAACACTATCTTGTCATGACTCAGGCAGGCCTGGGACTACTCACCAGGTTCAAGGGAAGAGAAATGAAGTGGGGGCAAGGAGTCAAGGGAGTGAGAGACAACAGAGCAGAGGCCTTTCCCTGCATACCCCGGGAGGATAAAAAGCAGCTTACCCCAGATAGCGTCTGAAAAGTACAGCCCAAGTAAGTCAAGGTCCCTGGGTTCTCTGTTGTTTTACTCCTGAGTTCAGAACTAATTGTAAGATAATGACTTTAAATAAGATAAAATCTAGGGAGGATGTCAGACTGTGGATGAGAAAGCTTTTATTCAAATTATACATCTTTGATGTTGAGAAAAAAAATAGAGGGCAGATGTCAATTGCCATTTTACAACAATCATCTAATTGGTAAAGTCTTTTCAAGCTTAGAGAACTGTTTTTGAACATGAGAGAGGTAAAAAAAAAAAAGTTCTTTAGAACAAGAGTTCCAAGCCAGTCTTCCCTTGTGTTAGGAAATTATCTGACATCTTGGTAGAAAATTGGACTTCCTACATGGCGCACATGATAAGAGCATGTGTGTGTGTTTAGTGCTGTGCATTCTGCAAGCTCCGTGGGTACCCAGTGAGTTCCATTTCAAGTTTTTAATGCTTTTACAGTTTTGAGAGCAATTGAGAGCACCACACTTTTCTTCCCCTGAGTAATAAAACTGGGGAGATGTTTGCAAGTCATTATGGTCCATAAATGGCTCTAAATTTATGGTCGCACTATAAACTATATTAAGCGATCAGAAAGCTCGCTTATTTCTTTGGAGTCTATAAATTAGAGAATGGAGCCCTGTAAACAGCAAAGGAACAGTCACAGAATCAGTCTGGGACAAGTCACACACATGGACTCCTCAGAACATTTCATTTCTCTGTGCTCACAGGCATTTTAAAATAAACCATGAGTAGAATGAAGTCCAGGCCCCTTCCTTAAAAGGCACCCAGCAGGCAAATGGATTCTAATGTCACATTCCAGCCAGCTAACAAGGATAACCAAGGAGATGTGGATGGTGGAGCAGGTTTATCTTGTGGTAGGGGTAATGTCCTCAGGAGCTAACTAATAAACAAGAAAGAAAGAACAGAGAGAGAGAGAGAGAAAGAGAGAGAGAGAGAGAGAGAGAGAGAGAGAGAGAGAGCTCAGTGTGTGAGAGTGTTGCTGTACAAGCATAAGGACCTGTGTTTGAGCCCCAGCAGCTACATAAAAAGCCAGAGGAGGCTCCAAGTGCCTGTACCCCCACACACACACTGAGATGGGCAGAGACACAAGAATCTCTGGGCCTCACTGGTCCGCCAGTCTGACCCCAAAACGGCAGCTCGGGTTTCAGTGAAAGACTCCATCTCAAGGAAGTAAAGTGGAAATACCATAGAGGAGGGCACCTGAGGATCTACTCAGGCCTTTGTATGTGAGCACATAGGACACCTGCACCTGCACACATTTACACACACTATGCATACACCACACACATGTATCAAAATGAAAAGGTTTCCTGGATCACATGACTAGTAAGCTTCAGATGTGTGTAGATATTTAAGTATATGTCCCAAATATGTCAGAATCAAAGCCCTCCTGTGTAATTTGAATGAGAAATGTGCCCATGTCCTCATGCTTTATGATTAAACCTCATACTTATGCCCCTGCTGGCGACACTTTGGGAGGTGAGGCATGGCTGCTAAAGGTGTGTCACTGGGGACAGAGCTTGGGGTTTATTAGTCCAGTCTACCGGGTGTTCAGAGCTAGTTCACTCAGACTGCTTCCTTTCCTTGCTGCTGTGAGAACATGCGACCCAAGCTTCTGTTTAGGACTGTTAGCATTTCTCCAGCTTGAAGAAATGTCTCCAAACTGTAAACCTGAAATAAACCCCTTCTTCCCACCAGCTGCTCCTGGCAGGGTGTTGTGTCCCAGCAATGAGGAGGTAATTACTAATCCTCCAAGAACTCCAGCATACTGTAATAGGACTAGGACTTGATCAAACCTTTGTCAGCTGATCAGCCATGGAGACTCCTTTCCCTACCATACATAGAGCCTTCCAGTTTACTCCTTACTACCAGTCCATTGTCTGGTTGTTTTGTTTGTTTATTTGTTTTTTTTTATTTTACATAATTTTATTATAATTTCATATGTTAATATTTGCTGAATTTATAGTACCATCTTAGCATCATTTTTATTTACTATATTAAGTTTAATAAGCAACAGTAGTACATGATATCCATCATTTATAGTTAGACTTTGAAACAAATTTTATTTGTTTTAAATATTGGTGCAGACCACAAATGCCATCTCCCAAATCATCTGTGAAATGATCCCCTTTTCTTGCACCTCTTGTCCTGCTCGGGGGTGGGGGCATTTATTGTATCTACTTCTCCTGCATCCCTTCTATTTAACAACATTTGTAGACTCTTGCTAGACTACATAGTAATCCATTTTCAAAACCTTAGTGATGTCTTTGACAACTTAATTTGGAACTTGGATCCAGCCTTGTTTGAAACTAATTGCTTCCCTTTCCTGCTACAGCAAGTTATGAAATCCCCATTTTGTCTATATGGGTTTGATTTGGGATTTATTGTCTCCAAGCTTCCTAGAACCCAAGGTCAAGCTCACATCACAATTTCAACTAAAAGATTGAAGTGGTTCTTCATCTCTACCTCCCTGCAAGTGCCATGTTCTCATTAATATTTCCAAACAGTTGTCACAAGAGTGCACATTTTTTTCCATGGGGGTGATTACATTCGCTGGGTTTGGCAGACTTTCTGAAACTCTTCAAAACAGATAGCAGCCTCTCCCATGAGCCACATTAAGACCAGATCACAAGTACTGCTTTTCTTCTTTTTGTCATTGGTAACCAGATCTCTTGCACCTGTCTGTACCCTTGAACCCTGCTATTGTTGGGGAGGGGATTAAGGGCTGATGCATGGAGTGTGTTCAATATTGATAGCCATGGTTATTATGCTGAAACTCTGGGAGGTCTACCAAGGGAAGGAGTAGAGTAATAGGCATGTGTGGGCCTCTAGTACACAAAACAAAAACTAATAGAGAAAAAGGAGGTGGGATTTCTTAACAAACATAACAGCTATATATTGTATGTATGTGTGTGCATGTGCACACAGGTGCATGTGTGTGTGAATAAGCATGCACCTGTGTGGAAGCCAGAGGACAACCTCAGGTGTCATTCCTCAGGCACAGACCAACATTTTCAGGGTGTGTGCAGGGTATGTGCATGTGTTCATGTGTGTGAATGCAGGACAGTGTGTCCCAGAGCACATATGTTGAGGTCAGAGGACAATCTCAGGCATTCATCCTCACCTTCCACCGTGTTTTAGGCAGAATCTCTGGTTTTTCACTCCTGCATCTGCCAGGATAGCTGGCCCACAAACTTCTTGGTTATTCTCCTGTCTTAGCAACCCATCTCTCTGTAGGTACACTGAGATTACAGACTCTTGCATCATTACATCTGACTATTTTTATATTCTTGAGATTTGAATTCAGACTCAGGCTTGAACAGCAAGCACTTTACCCCCTGAGCCATCTCCCCAATCCAAAAGCCACCTCTTTTTCAGACAGGGTCTCTCATTGGCCTAGTACAGACCAATTAGGCTAGACTGGCTGGCCAGAAAGCCTCCATGATCTGCCTAGCTCTCCTTTTTAGCAGTGGAGTGCAAGTGTGCAACCATATCTGCCTTGTTTTGGGGAACACTGGGAATCAAACTCAGGGTTTGTAAGATAAGCACTTTACCAAATGACCTACCTCCCCAGCCCCAGCAATTATTTCAATAAATTCCTCCAGATCATTTTAAGTATAGAAAACCATGGCAACATTTAAGATGCACAGATTGTATGCATGAGGGAAGAGACGGTACTAATGGACAACCTCTATGTTTGACATAATTGCTGTTAAATACGTTACTAATGCAAATCCCTTCCAAGAGCTCACCACCAGGCCAATGACCTCTGTGACATTATTTGAATAAACCTCTCACATGAGCAAGGCAGGGTGTCATCCATACCCACTTACTTCTGAGTCTCCCCTAGCTGTGTACAGAACACAATATCCACCTCATTGTTCAGCCCAAGCCTGAAAGCCACAGCTCTTTGACATGTCTCTTTCCCTCGCACCCACATCCACTCTAACAGCAGGTCTTCCATGGAGCCTTCAAAGTTTATGCCTAACCTGACTGATCCTTGCAGTGGCTGAAAGGCAGAGTACCACCGTGAATAGGCAAGAACTGCCTCACTGTTCTCCCCGAATTGTCTCCTGCATTCTGAAATCAATTCTTTGCCTAAAAGGGAATATATTTGCAAAATGCAAATCCCATAATTTCCTTCTAGCTATTAGCCTTTCATGTGTCTTCCATCAGGCATCTGGAATACAACCTGGGGTTTAGCTCAGTGTGCATAGACATGTTTGTCCTGCCTGCTTACCTTTCTGACCCCATCTCCAGTGATGTCACCTAGCATACATTCGCTCTGCAAAGCTCTTATTCTGCTTCAGGAAGTTCATTTCTGCCTCAGGGCCTTTGCACTTACTTTTCTCTCTTCCTGGAAGTCAACTTCCCATGTACCTACCCAGGTGGCTGACTGCTACCCTGGAGCTCTGTTCAAATGCCACCCATCATCGAAGAGTACCCTGCCCACACTCTTGAAACAGCCCCCAGGATCATCCACTTGCTACACACACTTCTAACCATTCTCTCTCTCTACTGGGCCTTGTTTACTATTTTCTGTGGACCATTCTATTTATGTTGAAGATCTATTTATCAGTCCCCTCAATAGAATGAAAGCTCCATAAATCAGGGGCAGTTGCTTCATTCAGCATTGGTTCTCTCATGCTTTTTAATGGGTTCATTCAAAGAAGAGCTCAATAAATGTCTCTTCAAATAATTTCTGACCAAACAAGTATCAATTTCAGCTACGGTGGCTTTAGAGACCCTTTCCTCCCAGGCCTTTTGGAAAACATATCCTCCACTCAACATCTTCCAGAAGAGAGCCATGTTGGTGTGAGTTAAAGATGAAAACTGTTAGCACATCTGCTGAGAGTGTGGCCATGAGGAGGCACCTTCTGCACGAGACCCCTTTCCTGGAAGATGCCATGAACTCATAGTATAAAGCCTTGAAGGCGATCACTACAACAATATCATTCCAGTGTTGTGGAAGCTAAGATCTCCAAGGTGACTTTGTTAAGGCTTAGGAAATGAGACGGTCATCACTGAACCTGCGTGTGTGAAATCACAATTCTCACACCCTCTCCATTCATCTCCTCTTTGCCCTGAAATGCTGAGAAAACTTCTCTGGATTAAAACAAACAGCAACAAAACCAGACTTGTCCTCATTTTCTTTTAGATCTTAATATGTTGTTTTTCCCTAAAGGCACGAGGAGAGAGTGAAAAAGACACGGAATGCTTCAAGTGCGTTCATTTAGTTTCCACTTTACCATGCGACACACAGAGAAACCACAGTAAACCATAAAAGTACTGTTTACAAGGTGATTACAGAATTATTAAAAGAAAGTGGTCATTTCGGTGAACTACATGTGGGAAGTACAGTTGTAAGACCGTACAGATAGCCTCATTGGCGGTAATAATTGGATGTGCCAAGGTGCAGGAAGGCCCAAGCTTGCTTAATCCAGTCCTCCGGCTGCCTGTGGTAGCCTGATGGTAATGAACACAACTCAACTAACAATGCCTTTGCTCCTGAGGGGAGCAGAGAGGCAAAAGCTGGAACTGATCACTGAGTTCATAAGCCCCAGACGACACTGTGTAACTCAGGGGCTCCGAGCCCAAGACAAAGGGATTTATTCTTTGGCGCTCCCACTTGCCTGACTACATAGCCAAACCCTGGTGGCCACAGCTCATCCAGACTTTGGCCACACCTAACCCACTTCCATAAATGCTAAGAGAATGTTTTAAGGTTTGCCTTCATGATGACTCATCACCTCAGAATCCCCTACCTTTCTTCCTTCTTGTCTTTTCAGCCAAGTTATTAGTCCCAGTAAGGATTGGTGACTGGCAAGTTGCACTTTGTACAATTCTAAGGGGCATCAACCATGGCTACCACAGCGGGACTCTGTAGCTCTGGCTAAGGTGCTGTGATGCCATTTGAACTCCGGAGTGCCATTGTTTCATTTGTATGTGAAGGACAAAACTGGCTTTATTTCTTTTCTGTGGTTGTTTGGGGGAATAAGGGAATAACAGAGGCAAACATGTCTGGTGAATTGTAAGGTGAATTAGAGAGTATATGGAAGAAGCTGTGTGGAAATGAGCTACCTTTACTTGAGCAGAACTCCAGTGTTACAAGTGAGTAGATTCTGTCATTGTGGTCCTAAGAATATTCTCCTCCAATTACATGAGAATGTCCATTTAGACTAGGAACCAACCTAAAGAATTGGCATTCGCATACCACCCACCTAAAACGTGTATGAGATTAGATGACACAGAGAAGGCTTGCTGCTTTAGTGGTTGAGTTTCATCATGTGTTTGAAAGGCATTCTTTGAACTCTGATCTCTTGGAGCAGGTAAGTCCATGTCCCTAAAAATGACTCTACGCCTCTAATCAAGATGTCTCTTCCAATCAGAATTTTTACAGTTAAATAAATGTTTTCAGGATGCATTTGATGAAATAGATATACTAATCAGGAGAAAAGTGAAATAACCAAGCAAATCAAACATTCCATCTTTGCCCAAGCAAAACCTGCCCAGAAGGCATGATAAAGTCCTGCCAACAGCCCGGATGTTATCACCAGGGGAATAACAATGTCTTGAACCCTATTTCAGCTCTCCCCCTGGAAGAAAAAGCAGTGTGCTGTACTCAGGAAATGATATTCTTGCAAAGTTTTGGCCATCTGTGTGAGTTTTGAAAATCAAACGGCTTTAAAATTACATGGAGACAATTGCATTTTGACTTGCTTTCACTTAGTATTTTCAATTAGTGAAAGAGTGGGCCATTTCAGCTACTCAGAGCTCTCTGCTCAATAAAAGCAATTCATAGCTGCATTATTTTTTTAATTGATCTTCATTCATTAGTGCCAAATGAGAGAAATAATTGGGCTCTAATTACCCTGCATCAGAATAAGGAGGAGTATAATTTTCCCTTTGGCTCCAATGTATTCTCAAGAATTAAGTCATGTCTCTCCTGCTATCTAATTGAAGAATCCGAAAGAAACGAAAGGGTGAAAAAAAAGTACAGAAATTTCATCTCCACCGTATTGACATGCAACGTCTTTGCTACGTGCAGCTTCATTATGGTTTTAATCAGGAATGAGGCATCATGCCAAGTGCAGGGGAGACTGAGCAAAGAGCACAGCACATACAACAAGAAGGCTCTTCCAGTGCTTATTTGAGATGGAAATTCAATGCTTACAAATGTTTAGTGCTAAATTGGACAGAAAAATAGATACCATCCCACAGCAAGCCGTAGTGTTTTCCTTGTGATTAGCATCAACTTGATTGCAATCCAATCTCTTCAGAAACCTGGATGAAGATGTAACACGAATAATTAGGATACTTATTAATGTATATTTACATAACCCTTTATAGCTTTCAAAGCACTTTACTGTACATTATCTCATAGGAACAAGAGAGGAAGCATAACCTCATGCTTAAGATGTGTGGGGTCAGATGGCCAGGGCTCTATGTTGAACCCTAGCATTTCCTAGTCAAGCCCAGCAGTCTATGCCATAGAGTGCCAGAGACAATCACAGTAGTCAATGAACATGACAATGTCTGGAACATCAACCTACAGTCAACTCACTGTAAATGATAGCAAATGGTTGAGTCTTTTGGAAAAATACTCAACTCAAATGCAAATAATGGGGTGTAGAATAAGGGTTGGTAAACTATGGCCCAGGGACCAAATTGGACTGCTGCTATGTATGTACAGCTCATGTGTGAGCTAAGGATGGTTTTATATATATATATATATATATATATATATATATATATATATATATATATATATATGTGTGTGTGTGTGTGTGTGTATACATATATATGTATATATACATATATACATTATATATATAAAATGGTTAGAAAAAATGATAAAGGTAATTAGTGACATGTGAGAACTGCGAAAATTCCCATTTCTGTGTCCATGAATAAGATGTTACTGAAGCATGTCTTCCCCATCTCCATGGCTGCTAGCATTCTGCAGTGTTAGAACCCATAGCTGTGACAGGAACTACATGTCCTGAGGAGCTGAAAGCATTTATTGTATGTTCCTTTGCACAGAAAACGTACTGACTCCTAACTTAAGTGTGATAGTACAATATATGAGCCGAATCCTTGCAGAGGTAGGAAAGCAGAGGTAGGAAAGACAGGGATGGAAATCAAGGTCCCGTTGTAAGAAAAAGAAACTGATGCCGTTCTATGGAACCAAATGGACCAGGTAGAAATTCTAGTTCTAAGAGAATCTATGTCATCTGGGACACATTCTCTGTTTGTGTCCTGCCTTGTCCATGAAAAAAAAAATCATTGTTATTCCAATAATAACACTATAACTTCGCAAGATAAATTTGAGGATTATACTAGGCAACATATATAAAATACTGAACATCGCTGGGCATGGTGGGGCACGCTTATAATCCCAGCACTCGGGAGGCACAGGTAGGAGGATTCCCATGAGTTTGAGGCCAGCCTGAGACTACAGAGTGAATTCCAGGTCAGCCTGGGCTAGAGCAAGACCCTACCTTGAAAAACCAAAAAAATATATATGTACTGAACATCAATAATGCTTCAGTTATATGCTGGTCTTCTGAGGCTCAGGACAGGTGCATTGTTCAAGTTCAGGAATGACATAGGGTAGGAAGATAAACATCGAGTTCAAAAACTTGGGCCAGAGAACTCGAGGAGCACATCAAAGTTAAGAAGAGTGGGAAGTTGAAATTAGGAGGTAGAGGACAGGTATCGTGGGACATTGATGGTCCTGAGAACCATAAACTGAACTTGAGTAAATACAGAGGCAAAGCTCACTGGGATGTTCTCACCATGTGGCCTCCTCCTCCCCCTGCAGCTATTTCCCTACGTAGGTGTGACATGTGTGCATGGTTTCAGCTGTCTCTAGTCTCCGTGTCTGTCTCTGAGGGTGTAGTCCAGGTGCAGAGCCAGCAGAGAGGGATGTGAAGTGATCTGTTCTCCTTGGAGCCTGTTAGGCTGATGGTGCCAATGGAACATTCAAGCACACTTGAGCAGCAGGCATGTGGAGATAACTGAGAGTGACAGCAAGGTCCAGAATCCACTGGGGAGGTAGTGCTCACGTCTTCAAAGATGAGAGCAGACAGAAGAACACGGAGGGAAGGACCATGCAGAAGCCAAGCGCAGACCATGTTAGCCAAATAAAAGCCATTCCCAATGTGTTGTAATGTCTACTTTCTTCCTCACACCCTCAAGCCTGAGATACAGTCACTTTCATTGCTGAGACAAAGCACCGACCAAAAGCAGCTGACAGGAAGAATGTTTTTTATGTTGGTTTTTATGTTGGTACAGTCTTGAGGGGAAGCTCCCTGATAGCAGGGAAAAGATGGTAGACCAGAGGTTGGACATCATTGCTGCCACGGAAGGTAGACAATTGCAGCAGGAGAGTGAGCCAACTAACAGTCAAGTAGGGGCTAGTAAACCTCAAGATCCACCCCCAGAAACGCACCTCCTCTAGCAAGGCTCCACCTCCCATATAGCTATCAGCTGGGATCCAGGCATTCAGAACACAAGAGAATGTGGAGGACACCCAATGCAAACCACCACACTCACTAGCTGGAATTAGTCTCTGAGCTCTAAATTTTGGGGAGTTCTGAGTAAAAGAAACCCAGTTCAGCTAGCTTCTATGTAAAAAGAAAAGACTATAAGAAAGAAACAGAGCCAGACCTTATTATTGATTCCACTGGAGGTTGGTGTGGCCAAATAAATAGAACTCTACTTATCTGAGCTCTAAATCAACTGAGAAATAAGGCCAGAAAGTCAACAAAAGAAAGATGAACTACCAACATCTGTTCACACCTCAGTCCTCTAAGCCTAACACAGTGTCCATGGATCAAACTCCACACATATTCATTGAATTTGAATGAATAAATAAATGTTTGTCATCCCAGGAAAGTGCTTTTAAATATGACATATATATATATATATATATATATATATATATATATATATATATATATATATATATATATATGATATAGGGTGTGGGGTACCTGTGCACATATATATGTGTGCATGTCCACTCTACCTTATGTTTTAAAGACGGTCTCTCACTGAACCTGGAGCTCACAGGTTCATCTAGACTAACTTAACAGCAAGCCCGAGGAATCCTTGTGTCTCCATCTACCCACCCCTGGGATTACCCATATAAGCCACCATGCCTTGATTTGAAGTGGGTTCGGGGTCTGAACTCAAGCCCTCACACTGACCCATTTCCCTAGGCCCCTGTCAATTTCCCAAGTGTAGTAGTTGTGCCAATTTCATCATTAGCTTAGCTTATTGTGAACTCATGTTTCAAGAAAGGGCAGGACGGTAAACCTTTCCACTTTTGAAGGCTACACGGAGCTTGTCCCAGCTACTTGGTATTGCTATTGCAGGACAAAAGCAGTCATAAAACTATGGACCAGGCTGTGTTCCAATAAAGTTTTATTAATAAAAATAGGAAGTGAAGCATATTCACTCTATGGGTTAACTAGAGGCATATAGTGACCTGGCTATAGCATGTAGTCTGAGGTGGGTAGACACTGTCTGCAGGAATATTGCCTATCAACTTAGTATCCACTCAAGAAGAGCCACAACAAACCCAGCAGACAACACTTGTGAGAGCTTCTCTTCCTTCTCTCCTGCCATCCCATCAGACCCTTCACTACATCTCTAAATCTGGAGATTTGGAATAAAAGAGGAGAGATGAGGGAAAAAAATGTTTTCATGGAGTTTGGGGTTCTCAATCAAGACCTGAGCAGAAGCAACGCAGAGACCAACTGTGAGAGAAACTTGATGAGAACACTGTTTGGACTTTAAGGTCTAAAATCCCTTTAGGCCACATTCTAGCTCTGTGGCATTGAGCTATTAACATTCTTCCTAAGCTAAGCCATTTTAGGAGTCTGGGAAGGGGGAGTACTAAGGCGTTCCAAGCAGTGGTTGTGAGGTCTAGGCGATACGATATGGCGATGTTTAACTTTTCACGATAAACAGAACGATCCAAAGCACTCAGCAAATCTTATCTTTTTTAGTGTTGCTATTACCAGTGTTCTTAGGATACCCTTTCAGAGAAATGGATTTGTTCTCCAAAGATCTACAGAGCGCCATTTGGCCTCAACCAACTTTCATGAAAAATTCAAGACCCATTCTGCGTGTGCACAGTTCCTTTGCCATCGCTCCACAATGCAGAACATGTGTGTGCTTACAAAGGAGAGGACCAAGCTTGGTGGCATGCATTATTGATATGTTTGGGAGCATATGCAAAATGAGACATGGGGGAGGAGACATTTACTTTCTTGTGAATAAAAGGATGAATTTGAAGGAAACTCAATTTATAAGCACAATTAAATCCCTAGGAAATGATCTGGGCCAAATAACAGTCATTTAAACAGGCTGACTATAAATGAGAGAAAATTGAGTTTGCTCAGTAATGGGAGGGGTGGGTGAAAGTAGCAACTCTAAAGCCATGTACTTCTCATACCCTCAGCAAAGATGGCCTTATCTTTAGCATTCAGGAGAAGAGAAGTAGGAGAAAAGAAAGGATATTCGCCTTTTTGGGTCTTTTGTGGGAGCAAGCCAATACAAATTGTAAGAAAATAAACCATCCATCGTCTAGTGAGTCCTCCCCCTCACATGCATGTAAACACACACATTTTATTGTGGTCATTAACAAGTTCTGTTGTTTCCCTAGGGCGTCTCTAGCTATAAAGCTCCATTCGAACAGGCTCCAGTGAGGAGCGTACCCATAGAAGAGTTAAGTAGCCTCTCAGCGTTCTCTCACTTCCCTGCCCACCGAACATTTCTTTCTTTCCATAATTGTTTGTTTTTTTATCTAGGGAAAGACAGAATGGGTGCACCAGGGCTTCTTTTTGCTGCTGCAAACAAACTCCAGACACATGTGCCACTTTATGGGTCTGGTTTTTATGTGGGCACTAGGGAACGGAACTATCTTTAACCACAGGACTATCTCCCCATCCTCTTCCCCATACATGTTACCATCTCTCCATCCCCCTTCCTTCCCCTACACATTTCACCAAGCCTTAACAACAAATTTCAGACTGGGGCCACAGACATGGCTTCTTTTTAAAGTAGAATTTTCAGCCCAGCTGAGAGCAGGTGAATTACTCTGAAATAAATGGATCCTTAAATAAAAACTGAATTACTCATCTTATAGAATTTGGACTATCATTCATCTACGCTTTGCTTTCATTTTTTTTTTAATTTCCTATCATGCTTGGAATCTGAGTGACACTCTCCCTACATGGTCCTATAATTTCTTAAAATGTGAGAAATAAGATTGCACTGTATATGAGAAACTGGTAGGTCTCTTTCTCTTCCCATAACTCTAACTGCTGAGAAGTCCCACACAGGGAGACACTCTCACAGTTATTTTGATGATGATTAAGTTCCATGTTGAGTTTAATTTTTTCAGATACATTTTTACATTGCAGAATTTAAGGTTGCAGCAAGTCCTCAGCTAAAGAACTCTCCATGTATCAAATGCTTGCTAACGGGTTATTTTGCTTACCCAAACAGGAACCTGCCCTCAAATACCCACCAGGCCAACAGAATATAATTGACTAGAACAGGCCAGAGAGCTCCACTTTAAACACAGAGTCGTCTTCATCGCTTCGAAGAAATCAATTCTTTTTCCATCTTTCTTGGAAGAAACGGTCATTTGTTTTCAAAGTTCTGAGTCATGAATGCGGAGTAATATTTCTGTGTTTGTCCCTGAAGATTTTCACAAGCTTAGTGACAAATGACAGCTTGTGCAGGCTGTGTGGGAGAGGCAGCGGTGAAGGGCAGGTTCCCTGGAAAGGCTGAGAAGGGCAGCTTCAGTCAGGGGAGGCAACAAAGGAGCCAGAAGGCTTAGGCAAGGGATGGTGTGAGGTTCCTAGTCACCACTGCAGCTGACTTGGGGAATCCATGGAAATTAGCTGTCAGCATGGGTGCTCTTGTTATCATGGGCAGTGGATCAGATAGATGGGTGGGAAGGATGAGAATGAGGGCTGAGTTAGGTTAGGAGCTGTGATTCACCAGAATTCCCACACGTGCAGAAGCTTTTGTTTTCTGGTGTCCTGGACTGATTTTCTCTCAAGAATATCCCTCACACTCCTCTCCAACGTCCAGAAGCTCAGTCCTGCATGTATTTTAAGGCTCAGCTCAAGAACTCAATGGCTTCTTTCTGATAGACCCCATTCACAGTTTAGAATCTGAGTTCTCTCAGCCCTTATTCAACCATTTGCTGGCCCATGCTTGTATCAGCTCCAGAACAGCAATGGTTAAATCTTGAGAAATTGTCTAAGCCAGTTGTTAAACATAACATTATTAATAATCTAATTATATGAACATAACATCCAATGAATGACATTAAAAACAAAGAGAGTTCTAATTAGTTCCCTGCGTTCTGTGTCTGGGCTCTTGGGATTACTCATAAGTATCCCATCTGTGTGACTGAAATACTCTCTAATGAGGAACTACTACCTGTCCTTCCAGCTCTGTGTTCAGTGATTTCAGGTCAGTAGCTTGAGATGTGCTAATGGGAATATTTGCATATGGAGACCAGTAATTACTACAAATCAGGCCTCCTCCCACCATTTAGTTTAGAACCAGGTGCAAAATCGATACAGGAATCACCCTGCTTTTCCCTTGTTTTGAATATTTCCTGGCTTTTAAAAGAAAAAAAAGCTTCAGTACCTCTTTTAGGGTGTCATGTATTATAGAAGATCAGTTAGGAGTCACAAAGGTCTTTCTTATTTCCCCTATGTTGTTC
Organism: Zapus hudsonius; assembly: GCA_004024765.1. Classification (NCBI taxonomy): domain Eukaryota; kingdom Metazoa; phylum Chordata; class Mammalia; order Rodentia; family Dipodidae; genus Zapus; species Zapus hudsonius. The sequence goes on from PVHP010022107.1 coordinate 14,443, forward strand.
ACGATTTCATGATACAATATATTCTGCACCGTTTGTACTTATCAAATGGAATTATTAGAAGACATAACTCAGTATGTATGGAGGTTAGATGAAAAGAAAGATGAAAAGAAAAAGAAGACAGCACTCAGTTCCAGGCTAGTGGGAAGATGATGGATTCAAGCATCACAGTAAATAAGATGCAGTTGTCCCAGGGTGGTTGGTGCTAGAACCCTTCCTGGGTTACCAAAGTCTGTAGCTGCTCAATCTCTCACATAAAATAGAGGAGCATTTTCACTAACCCATCCACATGGCCCATCAACTTTACTAATCATCTTTCCATCATTTATTATGCCAAATATAATGTCAATGCTATTCATGGAGTGGTGGTATATTGTTTTGGGGTATTGAAAAGATAAACCTGTATATGTTCAGTAGAGAGTATATTTTTTGTATTTTTTATTTGCATGTGTAGACATGTTTGTATGTATATTAGTGTATGTGCACACGCACAAATGTATATGTGTACTTGGAGAACAGAGGACAATCTTGGGGGTCTTTCCTCAGGTACACCATCCACCTCTTTTTAAGACAGGGCCACTCATTGGCCTGGAGCACACAAGTAGGTAATACTAACTGGCCTACTCCAGTCTAGTGAGCCTCAGAGTTCTACCTTTCATTGCCTCCCCAGCACTAGGACTACAAATATGGACCAGCACACCTGGCATTTTTATGTGGTTCTAGGGATAAGACTCGGGTCTTCATGCTTGTGAAAAAAGAGTTTTACTGACTGAACTATCTCCCCACCCAAAGATGACATTTTAAAAATATTTTTTATCTTCAGTTGGTTGACTGCAAATATAGAATTCACAAAATGCTGAGGACCGACTGCACCCTTTGGAGGATAGCTAACTGCAGGGAGGCCAGCCAAGGAAGGGACACGGTGAGGATTGGTGTGCTCAGTGGTGGGGACAACAGAGCATATTCAGACAACATTAGCTTGAGGGTCACTGATAATATTGAAGTTGTTGTTTTATTTATTTTTCTCGTATACAGAGTTCTCCTTCACAGGGTGTCATGGTTTGAAGTAGGTGTCCCCTACAAACAAATGAATGTGTTCTGAGTGATTAATCCTCAGCTGATGGCACTTTGGGTTTTACAACCTTGCTAGAGATGTGTTGTTGGGGGCAGGCTTATGGGGTTATAAACTAGCTTCCCCTTGCCAGTGTTTGGCACACCTTCCTGCCATTGTTTGCTGTGCTATGGCGGAGGTGATGTCCACCCCTCTGCTCATGCCATCATTTACCCTGCCATGATGGAGTCTCCCCTCGAGTCCATAAGCCAAATAAACCCATTCCTCCACAAGCTACTTTTGTTTGGGTTCTTTCTGTGAAGCAACTAGAAAGCTGACTGCAACATAGGGGGTGTATGTAACTCAGTCAGTTGCATTTAGTTGCTGGTTCATCCCCACCATCCCCACCTCTCACTCTCTCCCACACAAAAAGAAACTTCAAAAATCTTTTTGCTCTCTCAAAAAGTTCTTCTAAGTCTTTGAACTGATTCAGTTCATGAGATGACATTAGGAGTTACAGGGATTTTCTATGTCAATGTCCTGTATTCAGTTATCCGCTGACATCACACCTTGTGGACCTAATACCCTCATGCTCTGATCTGTGACATGTGACCTCAAGTCCACAGCTGACTGGGCCAGGGATGTGTATCTGACTCAGTAGTCTGGCTAGTGAGGAGGTAAAAGTGACCGGGCTTAGTGACCAGCCAGGTCACTCACTGCTCTTAGGAATTTCACCCAGAAGACATGGAGAGGGAGCTTGAGCCAGGTAGAATTGTTAGGTGCTTGCAAGTTGGAATTGGTGCCCCAGCAAACAGAAACCGGTTTATAAAACAGCAGAACATTTGGAGAGTTGTATTTGGTTAAAAAAAAAAGATACTTGCAAGAGAGAGGGGGCCGACAGGAAGAAGAGAGGTCATGGAGCTATTTTAGTTCCTTTGTTTAGCAGTTCTATTACAGTTTTAGATATGAAGAATGTAAGTAATTTACCCAAGGTCATATATAGTAAGCAGTTAGACTTCTCAATCCCAGATGGGTGGTTCTCCAAAATAGATATGTGATATATTTGCTTCCTCTCCCACTTCATGCCCAAGATAAACATGGCTGATGAAACCGGGAACATTCATTATGAAACTTGAATTTACTTTCTAAACTTTTCTCACACTGATCTCTCAAGTTCACTCCATGTGATTCAGAGTTGACAACTGAGCCTCTTACTTGCATGCGCATTTTATCATGAAGTCCTTTATGAAACACTGCTCAGTATTAATTGCTAATGAGTTTCCTCTTCGAAGTTACAAAGGAATTATTAAAATTTGTTACCTAAAATTTAAATCAAATTTCTAGCAGTCATATTTTTTTTCGCTAGAATTCGGTCTACTCTAACACTATAAAAGTTAAGATAATAGGCATAGTAAAGAGAGGAAAACATCTTAAAAATTGTGCTAGAATATCATGAAAAAAGAAAAATATAAACAGTGAAAGAATTTCAGTTAATGCAACAAACAGTTGATTGTAAAACACAGGCTTTTCCAACTATATCTCAGAGCCATAGATTCAAAACATAAAAATTATAAATATCTTAGCTCAAATAATTTGTGTATGACACACTACCTTATTAGTACTGTGTCTTATAAATTTACCTCTAAATTCACTAAGAAATATTCAAAAATATTTAAACTTATTGGATTTTTTAAGCTTTTTATATCTGCCAAGAAATAATTATTTGCAAGTTATAAGAATTAAATTCTGGCCCAGGCTGGTGGCACACACCTTTAATCCCAGCACTTGGGAGGCAGAGGTAGGAGGATCACTGTAAGTTGAAGGCCACCCTGAGTCTACATAGTAAATTCAAAGTCAGCCTGAACTAGAGTAAGACCCTTCCTCAAAAACAAATAAACAAACAAAAAGAATTATATTTTATCATGGTGAATAATATTCTAAGTATTTAGGCAAACAATCTAAAGTTGATTAACCTGTTAAAATATTTTAATTTATTTATTTGAGATATCGAGAGAGTGAGGGAACATGGAGTGACAAAGTGTTTGTCACTTCAAACAAATTCCAGACACGTTGTGTATCTGGCTTTATGTGGGTACTGGGGGAGCAAACCCAGGCCAGCCGTCTTTGCTAACAAGTGTCTTTAATCACTGAGCCATCTCCCTAGCCCAAGTTCATGCATCTTTTTTTTAAAAAAAAATATATATATATATTTTATTTGCAATCAGAGAGGTAAGAAAGAGAGAGAGAGAAAGAGAGAGAGAGAGAGAGAGAGAGAGAGAGAGAGAGAGAGAGTATAGGCCAGGGCCTCTAGTCACTGCAAACAAACTCCAGATGCATGTGCCACTTTATGTATCTGGCTCTATATGGGCACTGGGGAATCGAACCCAGTTCCTTGGGTTTTGAAAGCAAGTGTCTTAACCATTGAGTCATCTCTTCAGCCCAAGTTCGTGCATCTTTAATGCCAGAGACAGATGACACGTGGATTACTTTGCTCCACTGTAAGAATTATGTTGAAAATATCTGAGCTGTTTAACTAAAGCAGTCTATAAAAAGTGTCATGAGACAATCATTTTAGATACTCAATACCTGTGTGAATTCAGGGATCTTTTTCAGTTTATGACAGTGTTGGCAGCAATAAAAGACGGTAAGCTTTATGGTCTTAAGTGCTTTATTAACACAGGGTCGTGTCATGAAAGAGTTTTGTAGAGACATTGCTCCAAGCCAAGATTTTCTTAAAACAAAATGACTGCTTTCCAAATATTTAATAATTAAACATAAAAATCACAGAATGATGTATGCTTTTCATCAATATCACATCTAGATGAATAAGACAAATTTAGATCTCAAAAAGCTCATTTAACAAACCTGTATGAGTGCTTATGACAAAAATGTGATTGTTTTGCATGTGTGTATGTGAGGGAGTGCATATGTGTGTTCAGGCGCATGTAAACATGTGTATGCACACATGTAGAAGTCAGAGTTTCATATTATCTGTTTCCTTGGTTGCTCTGCACCCTCTTTGGGGCACAAATTCTCTCACTGAACCTAATAAAGTTTTAGTTGTAAAAGTGTACATCATCTCAGTACCTCTCATTGGAAGCAGCCTGCTCTCCCCCATTCTCCTTTTGTTAACACACTTTTACATTTGATATTTATAGCCACAAATTGACCCACAAATGGTGAATTTATTTAATTGGGACATATATGGATATATATATATAGATATGATATGATGTAATTTTGCTCCAAAGTCAAATAAATTATATGAAAAAGATATCAGCCAGTTTTATTCATACATGTACAAATATTAAAAGGCATGTATCTTCCTGCATAAATTAGAAAATGTTACGTTTGTTGGAAAGGTAGATATATAAATCTACTTCACTATTTTTTTTCTATAAACCTTATGAAATCGGACCTAAATGTTCATTAAATCTTTCCTCTGGGCTGAGGATATAGCTCAATAGTGGAGTTCTAGTTGGTAACATGTGCAAGTCCTTGGATTCAACCCCAAGTATTGCCAAAACATGAAAAATGGTCTCCAAAAAAAATTAGCTAACTTTACTTATTTGTCTTTGGTTTTACATATGGCCACTAGAAGGTGTTACATTGCACATGTGATTGCCATTTATCGCTTTATTCAGGGCAATCCTAGAGATATTATAACGCTAAGCTGTGTTCACTGCTTTTTGTTTCTCAGGTATTAAGACAGTTCTAAGAAACTCAAAATCAGTACTGTCATTTCTGCTTTCCACTGAGGAATTCTATCACACTTCAACTTGACCATCTGGTGTGCTAATTTTACAAGCTGATCGGTAAAATCAGCATCCTGAACTAAAAATGCAGAAATATCCCACTGTGATGGTCTCCATAATATGAAAAATAAAATGAAGAGTATATTAGAACTATTGTCACTTGAAAAATACCTGACAGGATGACCCAAAGAGAAGACAATTTTGTTTTAGCTCAATCTCAGAGGTTTCAGTCCACAGTGATTCGGCTCCATGGCTGTGGGTCTGTGTGAGGCTGGACAAAACGGAGATAAGAGAAGGTGACAGAGTAAAGCTGGGTCAAAGGAAGAATTTCCATCTCAACTGCACCTTCCATGGTTCCACTGCCTCTCAGGAGTCTACTGAGAGCTTACATCAATCAGCAGTGGATTCCTGTGCCCATGAAGACAGAGACACTCCCCACAAGAAGCCCCACCCTGTCCCTGCTTGCACTGGGGGCCAGGCCCTCAATATATGAGCTTTTGGAGGATATTTCATATCCAATTCATACCAAAGGGAATATCAGAAAATTTTGAAAAGCTTTTTGTGTTCCTTTAATTGGGGCAAAATACACATAAGAACCATTGTGAAATGTGTGGTTCTGTGGCATTGTGCATGTTCACATATCCTCAGAGATCCCTTGAAGAACCTTTCATCCTCTGAGATGAAATTCTGATTCTCTCTCTCTCTCTCTCTCTCTCTCTCTCTCTCTCTCTCTCTCTCTCTCTCTCTCCTCCCTCTCCCTCTTCCTCTCCCTCTCCCTCCCTCTCTCTCCCCGCAGTTCCATTTTCTATCTCTATGGTTCTGGTACCCCAGGTACCTTGGATAAGCTGTGTCCTACAGATTCTGTCCTCTTCTGTCTTTGAAATTTTTAATTATATCTTCCAACCACACAATCTCATTTCTCATCTAATGGAACCACCAATGAATCAGAAGAAAAGAAAACAGGCTACTTGAGTATGTTTCAATAGTCAATCTTTATGAAGCTTCCCCCGCTTTTTTTTAATAGGGAGAATTTGGGTTTAAAGTCAGAAAAAGATGCTAACATCTCTACAAGAGTAAAGAGGATTATGTTAGATCTACGTGGGTCTTGAAATTGTTCTTGAGATGTGGGATACTCTCATCTCAAGTAGCTTTGGGCTGAGGAGATGGCTCAGTGGATAAAGAACTTCCTGGGCAAGCATAAGTACCTGAGTTCAGACCCCCCCCCAGCATCCACATAAATGCCAAGTGGGCATGGTAGCTCACCTGTAATCCCAGTACTAGAGAGGCAGAAACAGAGGATCCCTGAGACAAGACAGCTAGCTTGACTAGCCAGTTCTGTCGGGTCTCAGTTCAAGTGACAGACCCTGTTTCAAAAAAGAGGGTGGGGAGTAATCAAAAAAGTTACCTTAGGGTGGGAGGCAGCCTAAACCCAAGACAAGTTGCTCTGGCCTGTAACTCCCCATCCCAGTAATCAGTTACTTCCCACACTGAGCTGTTGATCAAAGAGACCCACGAAGTTCCCAAAGCAAGACTAGTTTATGGCAAAGCTCTTGAATACCCTCCCCAGGCAAAAGATAAGACCCTATTGTTGAAGATACCACAGAATGTTGTCACACAACACCGAGAGACCCTTCGAGATAGAGAATGGTAACCAGCTCCCAGATGGTAGCCTGTGTAGTGGTGAAAGGCATTACATGAGCTGCCAGGGGAAATTGGCCAATGACATTTGGAGAAAGCAGAGCTCACTGATATACAACATGGACCCAGATTACATAGACCCACAAGCCAAGAAGTGCTCATCTGGGCAATAGTGGTGCTAAACCTAGTAGGGTAATCAATGGCTTGATGATTGCCTAAGAGATCCACTCAGGGGCTGGAGAGATGGCTCAGCAGTTAAGGCACTTGCCTCCAGTGCCTAAGGCCCCGGGTTCAATTCCCCAGGACGCACATATGCCAGACCCACAAAGTGGTGGCTCTGGTGCACTCTCTCTTTCTCTCTCTCTCTCTCTTTCTCTCTCTCTCTCTCTCTCAATCTCTGTATCTCTGCTTAAAAATGAATAAATAAAATATTAAAAAAGAGATCCACTCAGTGGCAAGGAACTCTTAGCTGGAACTGAGAAACTGGAAAACTGTTACAGAAACCAAGATCCCAGACTCCAAGGGGAAACTCCCACTAACCAGAGATCTACAAAGAGGCTACATCCATTAGAATCTCACCAAATCAACAATATTTGTCTCGTTGATCCTATACTGATCTCACTCTCCATTGGAGATTCTGTTTGTATTGTTCAGAAGGCACAAGAAGCGTGGGCAGCCCAGTTCCACCAACAGGGCATGGGATGATGGCTGACACCCGGGCAGGAGATGAACCACCCCTAAATTATCATATAAGGCCCAATTGAAACCTTTGAGGAAGTGGCTAGATGAGCAAAAGAACTATTTCCACAGCAAATCAGAAACCTATGAAAGAGTAATGAAGACAAACACCAAGGATACCCAACACAGTCCAAAGCAGAAATCCAGAGATTCTTAAGATTTCAACAGTAAAGCAGACTTAAAACTCACCCACCATGACTCAGAGAACTTAGCGGAAGAGGCAGCAGAAGATTGTAAGAGCCATGGCGGGGAAGAATATCCAGAGACTTTGTCCATCTCAACAACACACAAAGGAAAAAACAAACCTGGCTAGTTCTTGTACAATTCATAACCCCCTATCCTATGGTATGGTGCAGCATTTTCACTGAGGAGGGCCCCCCTGAGGGTGGGGACAGGGAGGAGGGAAATGGGGGTACCACCACAAGACTTGCTTATACAATATAATTATTAACAATAAATAAGTTTAAAAAGATAGCAATGAAAAGTTACCTTATGTCAGCTTCTGACACACACACACAAGTGCACACTTTCACACACGTGCACTCACTCACAAACATTCGAACATGCATACACACATAGGCACATACCACATACACAGCCAAAAAGGAACAAAATATTCCTGTATAGCTCATTGGGACCTTCAGAAGTGTACTGCAGTGCTTGCTTTATGTGTTGACTTGATAGAAAAGAGAAGCATTACTTAGTTAATAATGAAGTTACTGGCACAAGAGATTACAGTTTTGTAAATCAAAGCATCCTCAATATTACAACATGTTACCCTTAAACTGCACACACCAGCATTCTGTTAGCAAGATGGGTAGATGGATTAGGTTAGATCTAAGTTTAAACAGTGTAGATGTAGGCAGTTGACTACACTGACATTTCTTTGCTATCCCTCTTTTGTTTCTGCAAGAGAATGTCTCTAAACTTATCAACAACCACCTCACTTGGTGATTATATGCTTTCTTGACTGTACAATGATTATTTACATATTCTCTGCCTGTAAACACTTGATTACAAGTCTGTGTAGGTTCATAAGCAACCAGACAGAAGGGCAATGGCCTCGTATGAGGAAAATCAATACTCCTCTAATTAAAGTTCTTGGGACAAACATTTAGTTCTGCCTTGGAAGTTCACCAGAGGGTAAAAGAAAATATAATTGTGAATTGGGAAGAGAGAGGGGTGGTAGGGCTGGAGCACTTAACCAAGGTTCAAGTTAGTCATCAAAGGGAAAGAAGGTAGTTTCTTTTTCCTTTTCTTTGTTTAACATTTTATTTATTCATTTTCAAGCAGAGAGAGAGAGAGAGAAAGAGAGAGAGAGAGAGAAAGAGAGAGCGCACCAGGGCCACTACCTTGTGGGTCCTGGGGAATTGAACCCGGGGCCTTAGGCACTGGAGGCAAGTGCCTTAACCTCTGAGCCATCTCTCCAGCCCAAGAAGGTAGTTTCTTATAGTGACAACTTGAGTAGCAGGAAGAAACACTTCTATGACTTTCTGCTTGGCATTTTAGAGATGACACTGAGGCTCAAGAGGTAATTTCAGCGACTCCCCCAAGGTCATGGCTGGTGCTAGCCAAGGAGCCCCAAGCCAGTGGAAGTCATTATTTTCTCCATCTCACGAGGCATTCCATCCACATCTGGACCTGCAAAAACAAATAGAGCTTTCATTTATTTTTCTCCTTTATAAATGCAGGAAGTGTGTGCATTTCCAATGAAAATATTTATGTATTTTTAAAGTGGGTTCTAAAACCAATTGAGTAAACAAATTAAAACAAATATATTTGCCTGCGATCCAATGCCATTCTGAGGCTCCAGTTTCAACAGACACATGAAAGCAAACAAAAAAAATAATAAAAGGATTTGATTCTGATGAAAGGTAATTTTGATTCTTTTAATCTTGTTTTTGAAGGAATTGATGATCTTCTCTTTATATTCTCTCCATGCTTGTGTTCTCAAAAGCAAACCAGGCAGGGGCAGTTTGAAAACCTTAAATGTGTATCTCAGTTGTTGTTAAAGAAAAATGGATGTATGGGCAGTGAACATTTCAGGGTTCCCTTTTTATTTCAACCCAGCATGGCAGACTTGTTAAGCCACAGTCAGCAGAGATTTGGAGAACCATTTGTCACTAAAGAATGGCCCACATAGCTTTTTCCATTTTAATGGAACAATTACAAAAGCCCATCATGGGGCACCACTCAGCCTCTCCTTATCTCAGAGCCATGACTCCTCAGCATAATCACACGATAATCTCAAGAAATAAAAGAAGAAGAATGACATCTCAATACACTGTCCAAACAGGATTAAAGTCAGGGTAGGTGGATGTAAACAAGCTTCAGCCTGAGGTTTCTATGTTTGAATGGACTGTTGACTTTGTGGCAGTGAGAACATGAGACCCTAGCATTTCCCCAATGATGTTGATTAATTGGTTAATGTAAATTCCTGTAAATTCCAAGGAGTCTCATTAGTTAGATTAAAGAAATAGCACCAGGTCATGTTAAGTTTAAAATTCATTATGAAACTTAATCATCAGTAACTACCATGAAATCCATCTTTGTAATATTTTTCTAAGAGCCAAATAAAATGCAAAACAAGCAACCATTATAAATATTTAAATGCCCCCTGCCCTCATTCGGACAATAATGGAACTCTACTTGATGGGTATTTGAGCAAGTGGCTTGTATTCTTTCAGCCAGCCGGAGCTCACATCACCACCCCAACGCTAGCCTCCTCATTCTGTAAATAGGCATTGTCCTCCATGTCTAGCACATCCTAACAAAGGACAGCCATCAATAACTTCTGTCACAGAGGCTTGGACCACAGCTGCAAACTAGGCTCTTCCTCTGACCCCCATGTACAAAGTTCGAAGCCAGATGACCTTGGTCAGCCTGAAGCCTGCTTAGTAGTGCTCTCCCTGGGCTTGGTCATTGAGCTCCTGGCCCCAAAACTGCCTGGGTCAGGGTCAAGAATTTGAAGCACACATTATTTGCTCTCACCAGCATGGTTCCTCGCACCTTCCTCTGGCTTGATAAGAAACCATCTTGCAGATGAAGAAGTCTAGGTCAACTCTTTATTGTTGCTAAGCCTCAGTCTTATTGGCTCTGGTCAGGCCCCTGCTGATACATGGAGAATTCCACTTCTACAGCCAAACACTATTTGCTCTTCCCTCTCATCTAAATACCAAAATCATCTCCTTTCTCACTGGTCTTTTTGCTTATGTTCCAAGTCTCTTGTTAACTTGGACCTACTGTGTCATTTCTTGATTATAGGAGTACTTAAGTCATTGAGGACTTTTTTTCTTTTGCATAAGTGTGTGGGTGCACATGTGTGAATATGCATGTGCACATAAAGGCCGGACAGAGGCTGACATGAGGTGTTCCTCAGCTGTTCTCCACCTAATTGTTTGAGACATAGTCTTGCACTGACCCTAGAGTCACAGATTAGACTAGACTATCTAGCCAGCAAGCCTTGGGGATCTTCCTGTCTCCACCTCCCCAGCACTGAGACTACAGGTACACCTTACCATGCCTGGGTTGTACATGGGTCCTGGGGATCCAAACTCAGGAGACTATGTTTACACAGCTATTCCCATTGAGCTGTCTCCCCAGCCCCACTTCTTCGCTTTTTAAAAACATTACACTGAGCATAGTAACTTTAATGCATTGAGCTCCTACCACATACTCACCTTTATATTAACACTTCATTTATACCAATATACATTTAAGGGGATACCATTATCCTGATTTTGTAGATAAAGCTTCAGAAAGGAAATTTGACCAGTGATCAATGCAGCCGCCAAATGCAAGGAAGCTAAACTTCCTGTCCTAGACCAGGCAGCACGTCTCAGCTCTGTACTTCTGAATCATGTAGGTGCTCGTTAGAAGCACCAAGAACCTTCGTAATTCCTAAATAACAATCTCCTCCATGTTAGGGTATAGAATTCTGGGCGAGAGAGTGGGGAGGGCGAGGCACACCTCACAGGTGTGCACACCTCTGCCTATCTGTTTCAGTAAGCACCAGGTGAATCTTATGCAGAACACTGTAAAAATGGCAGGTCCAAGGTTTCTTCTGAATCTGTTTGTTTTCTTGATGAATCCTCCCTCCCCTCCCCCCCCATCTAGTCCTTTCTGAAGGGATTTCAGTTTCTGTGTTGTAATGGTCATCCTTCTGGTACCCTAGAAATAGCTAAGAGAATCCACTTAGGAAGAAAGAGAGGTTTGTTTTGGCTCACTTGTGGAGATTTCTGCCCATGGCTGCTTTAAGGCCATGATGAGGCCATAAATCACTGGATGGGGGCGGGGTATATGGTGAAGCAAGCTATTCTCTCATAGCATCCAGGAAGCCAAGAGAAAAAAGAAGAAGAGACAGAGTCCCACTATCATCCTGATTGGAAGTCTTGTGAACAGAAGACCTCCCACTGGTCTTCACCCTCTACCACCTCCCAGCAGCAGCACCCGCTGGGCACTAAGCTTTGGGTCCACAGGCTTTTTGGAGAACAACACAGATTTATACTGCAGTGTCTGTCGTCTTCCCCCTAGCTTGATGTCGAGAGAAAACTTAGCACGTTGTAAGCCATGTCTCAGTCCCACTGGTAATTCTGCCATACACACCGCGATTCAAGTTAACTGATCCTCTACCACAGGACCTGAAGCAGATCATTTTCGCACACATGACAATAAATTAGATATGCAAAAGGAGGCCTTGATGCCACTGCCACGAGAAGCACTTCACACATGTCTACCTCCATGCACGGACTGACGCTCAGTTGTTATCACACATGGGACATTCTACAATGCACATCAGGGCTCTGAAGAGCATCAGCTGTGTGGAAGAGGGAATCCGAAAGGCTGATATAAAACAGGCCCTGAGATAAGAGCCATGGTTAACCCAAAGGCCATTCTCAGCACTGCCCAATCAACAGCAAATTCCAGAAGTCATGCCAAGCTTAACTGCATTTTGAAATACTTCTTTCCCTATGTGAGTCTGAAGCCGAGGTTTTTCTACAACTCATCCGTACCAGGTCATTAAATTCCAGCCTCTATGTGCTTTACAAACTCCATGTCATGATGTCGTGTTCATGAAAGTACATTCTATTTGAATTAATCACAACGTTTCCCATCTGTATTTACTCTGAAGGTTCACTTGGATCTTGTCGTCTAGGAAATTACACACAGGCTTTGATCATCTCTTACTCGTTTTTACAAAAAAGAGAAGAGTTTACCAAAATATCATCCACCTTGTAAAGTCAAAAGAGAAATGAATCATGGAATCAGGAACCCCCGGATGTTTAAAAAGCAACGTGTGTGTGTTGGGGGGGGGGGTGGTAAAAGCATTCACAAATAGTGAACCTTGTACTAATGTCTGGAGCTTGCCTCCAGAGGTCAGAATTCATCTGAGTAAAAATAATCAATACATGAGAGAGAAACATAGTCAGATTTCTATTTTCTAAATAGCATTCAGAACACAGACACTTGGACAAGATGTGGAGTCATTTTTATGCCTAAGGAGGAAGGACTGGGGTGGAATCTGTTACTTCTCTTTTCAGGGAGAGTCTCACTTTCAAGGGCCTTGGTTTAGCAAACTTTCTTCCACCGTTCAGTGAACTTCATGGTCCTCCCTGGCCTTGTGTTAGAGTGGATATACTCCACCCCAACACCCAGCTTGTCACAGTGAAACATTTTTAACCACACGAAGAAGTGAAACCAGAGATCCTTCAAAAGTTCCAGGAACTATTTAAGAATAAAAGGTTCTCAGAGAGAAGGGAAAAGTGTCTGCTAATGTTCAGCCTGCACTTTGTCCTTGAAGCTCCATCATGGCTATGATCATTGTCCCCAGAGGTGTGAGGGCAAGTGGAGAGCACAGAATCCTTTAATTGCCTACTCCAAAGATGCCGGGGTTTGAAAAACCAAACAAATATAACAAACCAGTGAGTTTGGTACCTTCAGAGAATGCTCGTTTTGAATAGAAAAAGAAGGGCATTTACTTTCCTTGAATAAAAAATATATATAATAAATGTCAGTATGAAAGATTACAGGGAAAGGAATGAACATTTAGTGTGGCATAAGAAATAGGAATATAAAATGAAACCATCTGTATCAGACAACACATTAGGCCCCTAGGTACACCATCCATGCTTGAAAGTACCCGGATGTACTTGATATGCTTCGACATACTCATTTTGTTTTAATGTAGTGACATGGACTCAATTCTAGCCTAGAGAATGTAGTGCTAAGAAGCTCTCTGTCTTCAATGTGAATTTGTATAGTAGTGAAGGACATGCATGCAGCAAGCATATGTCATCCATATATTCTTTGCAGAATATCATATTCTATACCATTTCTGCATAAAAGGCTGCAGTTATACAAATAATATTACCCTAAGTCCTTAACCAGACTGTTCACATAAATTCATTATTGTAGCTAGTTCCATGACGACGACTCTGTCGAGTAGAGATATTGCATTGTTGACAATCAGATAATGTAAATTACATTTGCTCTGAAATAGCACCGGCTGTGGCTTTTGAAGCTAGCCAAGGTCAAATGTACAGGATGGGGAGCATACAAGGATATGGCTTAAGCACTAGACGGATGTCTATTTAAAGCCTCAGTTCCCTAAATCTTTCAAGAAGACTGATGCTAATGGGAAATCGCATACTTCTAAAGAACTGAAATTTGTCTGCTTTGGGAAGTAGCCCAGCGTTACTCAGAAGAAAGGATTTGGCAGAAGACGAGAAAACAGATGCTATTCTGCATGGCTGACACCCACCAAGTGGTACCTTTCGGTTCTGCTGTGCTTGGTGACCCTTCATAGGTGCTCCTGCATTCTCTCTTGTAATCTCAGATCATCTTTTCTTTTCGTGTGTGTGTGTGTGCATGTGTGTACATGTTCATCACGCGAAAGTGGTGCACGTGGGGAGGACAGAGGACAGCTGTGGCTATTGGTCCTCACTTTCCACCTTGTTTGAGGCAAGGTCTCTGACTGTTTACCACAGAATTCACCAGGCTGGCTCTTTAGATTTCCCGTGTGTGTGTGTGTGTGTGTGTGTGTGTGTGTGTGTATGTGTGTGTGTGAATTGAAATGTTAATACAACGAGTAAAGTCTCATTTATTACAACAAAAGAAAACCAACTGCAGGAAGTGAAGGATTTAGTCATGAATCACCTCAGGGAAGACCATTGCAGATAGAGGGACCAACAAATACAAAGGCCTGGGATTCATTTTTTTTT
>PVHP010022108.1:0-28731 GCA_004024765.1 Zapus hudsonius
GAGGTCCCAAACCCTAGGGGAGATAATCAACAGCTTTTAATTTGGCCAACTAATCCACTCAGTGATGGAGAGCCCCTGACTGGAATTGGGGATTCAGGGTGAAATACATTGGGAACCAAAATCTTGGGACCCCAAAGAGAAATTCACTTTACAAGTGATTTACAAAGAGGTTTCTTACAATAGAATGTCGACAATTCAGAAATGTGTATCTCAGTTAACCTATACTGATCTCACTCTTTGATGGAGATTCTGTTTGTATTTTTCAGAAGGCAGTGAGAGAGCCGTGGCCTTTCCAACCCTTCCAATGAGCCGCAGGCCGATAGCTGACATCCTGGCAAGAAATGAGCCACCCCAGACCTATCGCAGAGGCTCCACATGGAACCCCGCAGAGAGCGGTGGGATAAGCAAGAGACCTATAACCACAGCCCATCAGTCAACCCAGGATAAGCCAGTGAGACAGACACCAACGATCTTCAACACAACCCAAAGCAGAAGTACAGAGACCCCTAAGACCTCAACAACAAAGCAGCCTTAATACTCACCCACCATGACTCAGGGAACTGAGTGGAAGAGGGGGCAGAAAGATTGTAAGAGCCATGGTGGAGGAGAATATCTAGAGACATTGCCCCCCCTCAATAACAACATACAAAGGGGGGTGGAACTGGGTTGACTCCTAGGCTATCCATAACCTACCTCCTGCCCCATTGACTGATCCAGTTTGCCCATGGAGGAGGATACCTGGGGACAGGGAGGAGGGAAATCGGGGAATTGGGGACACCAACACATTATTTGCTCATTCAGTGTATGTAATTATGGATAATAAAGATATAATTAAAAAACAGTAAAAACAATAACACAAAAAGAAATCTTGGGACTGGAGAGATGGCTCAGCAGTTAAGGTGCTTGCCTGAAAAGCCTAATGACCAGGATTCCATTCCCCAGTACCCATATAAAGCCAGATGTGCAAAGTGGTACATGCATCTGGAGTATACTAGCAGTGGCTAGAGGCCCTGCCAGGCCCATTCTCCATCTCTCTCTTTCTGTCTCTCTCTGCTTGCCAATAAATAATTAAAATATTAAAAAAATGACAACTGTGCTTGGCAATAATGAAAGCAAAGTGGCTTGGTAACCCTCCCCCCTCCAACACACAGTAAATGTGGCTGTCCCTGTTACCTGTCAGCGTGGTCCCAGGCACTGCAGTTAGCATCACGAACACTTATTAAAGGGGAGATATATTTTCCCCAAACAAATGCAATAGGAGAGGGTGACTGAGCTTAGTTCTGAGCACAGCAGATAGCTGCTTGGTGACAGAGCAGGTCAGTAGGAAATTGTTTGGAGGTTAGGGCACGAGGAGAATTCCAGTTAGCCTGACTTATCAACTGACTTAGTGAAGGACTCATGGGGAGGCTTTGTGGAAAGCCACCCCACCTCTGGCATTCTCACAAGTTGGTTAGGAAGGGGGGACTCTTTGGCAGGACCTCTCTTGATGTTATCCTCTGCTTGGGTTGGCCAGGGTTTGACTCAATAGTGAACGTACTGCATATGTGTACTAAGGCTGGTGGGCATAGAAGCATCAAAGAGGGTGAAGGTCATGTGAAGGAAAGGCAAAGATTACCGTGGCAGGTCTACACGCCCAAGAATGTCAGTGATCACAAGTAATCACAAGTAGCCAGGGGCTAGACATGGAACAGATTCACTCTGAACACCCAGCAGAAACCAAGCCTGCCAACAACAGCAAAGAAATGATGTTGGTTGTGTATATTGATCTTGTACTCTACCTTCTGTGAGTGAAGACAGTCCCCCTTGGGCTGGGAGACAAGCTAAGTGGTAGAGTGCTTGCCTAGCCTATGGGGCCCTGCGTTCCCTCCCTCACACTGCAAAATGAAAAAGGTCAGTTCTAACCTCCAGATTGAACTGTGTAAGAACAGGAAAAATAAAACAATAAAATAAAAAGTATGTGGCCCAAGATTGATGCACACTGTCGTAGTCAGCCACACGACACTGGGATGAATCTGCAAACCAGGCGCAATTTTGGGGAGGAAAATATTTATTGAACTAACAAATCCAGGGGAAGTTAAGGAAAGGCTGGCCCCCCTTACACAGATCCAAGAGGGACAGACAGAGGCCCAGTACCTCCAGAAGCCAGCCAGCAACTGTAACACTGTAACTCACAAACAGCAGAACTGCCAGACTTGGGTTCCAGCTGCTGTTTTGCATGCGTATCCTTAGTATTTTGCATCCAGTTTGAAATACCTCAGGGCTAGACCCCAGGAGGCCAGGCCAAAGTGACATCTCCTCCAGCCAGAGAGGTGGAGACAATTCACAATTATAGTAAACCTTTGATTCTTTGGGGGGACATCTATTCAAAACAACCACAGGCTCTGTAGACCTGGTGTAGACTCCTAAACAGATCCCTCTAATTCCTGAAAGTAACAGCTTTATGATGGTGTTGCTAGCCTTGGGAAAAAAGTGACTCCCAAATCTCTAATAAACCAGGCGCTAACCTCAGTTGACTTTGATGTCTGCCCTTCAGGCTCCTTCTGTTTATTAAATATTTTATTTATTCACTTTCAAGCAGAGAGAGAGAGAGAGAGAGAGAGAGAGAGAGAGAGAGAGAGAGAGAGAGAGAGAGAGAGAGAGAGAGAGAGAGAGAGAACACACCAGGCTACCACCTTGTGAGTCTGGCTTATGTGGGTACTGGGGAATTGAACCCAGGGCCTTAGGCACTGGAGGCAAGTGCCTTAACTGCTGAGCCATTTCTCCAGCCCCCAAGGCTCAAATTCTTATTTTGAAAACATCTGTGATAGTTGACTTGATTAACCTATTGTCTGAGCTGACTTTGGGTACAAGTTGGAAAGTGCCATTTTTCTTTTCTTTTTTTTAAAAAATATTTTATTCATTTTCAAGCAGAGAGATAGATAGAGATAGAGATAGATAGATAGATAGATAGAGAGAGAGAGAGAGAGAGAGAGAGAGAGAGAGAGAGGAGCAGCAGGGCCACCACCTTGTGGGTCTGGCTTATGTGGGTCCTGGGGAATTGATCCTGGGGCCTTAGGCACTGGAGGCAAGTGCCTTAACCGCTGAGCCATCTCTCCAGCCCTGGAAAGTTCCATTTTTCTATTTTCTCCAAGACAACCATGTGATGGTTTGATTCAGGTGTCCCCCACAAACAAACGCTCCATCCCCTACTGATGGCAATTTGGGTATTGGAACCTTGTTAGAGCTGTGTTGTTGGGGTGGGCTTATAGGTGTTATAGCCAGCTCCGCTTGCCAGTGTTTGGCACACCTTCCTGCCACTGTTTGCCGTGCTGTGTTGGAGGTGATGTCCACCCCTCTGCTCATGCCATCATTTCCCCTGCCATCATGGAGCTTCCCCTTCAGTCTGTAAGCTAAAATAAACCCCTTCCTCCCATCAAGCTTCTTTTGGTTGGGTTCTTTGTTGCAACAATGAGAATGTTTATACAACAAACCTTTAGCCTATATTGTGTCTCTTCTTTGCTATGTTGGAGGCTGTGTTGGACCCCACTTTTTCTCCTAGGAGCTAGTGTTTTCAGTTATTGACAACATTTCAACATTGTCAGAATTAATTTTGATAAATAAAGCTCATTTTAAGGCATAAATGAAATCTAGTCCAGTTCATTTCAAAAACTGAAGTTCACCTGTTACTTTCTTTACTACTCATCCCATTCCTACCAACTGCCAGCCTTGAAATGGGAAAGTGAATGTGTTTTCCTATCTCCCCGTTTTCTTTGTTATTTATTCTTATAAATACCAGTTACCTGGAGTTGGGGAACAGGGGCAGGGTGTGGAAGAAAAGGGGCAAGGCCCCTAGCTGGTGGGTGCTACTTATATGTCTTCTTTGGCTACTGCGAACTAGATTTCCCTCACAGAATCTATACCTGTTTCAAACATCCTAGAAGGCTGGTTGGTTGATAGAACTTCTCTGATAATGTAAAGATAGAATGTTGAAGATTCAGAGCCAAATTATTTCAGACTATTATCATCCCCCTTAATAGTCATTTGTTGCCCACCCCTATGTTTGACCTAATAATATTCCTGTGACTATTAGGTTAAACCATTTGAGCTAACAGACCACTAGCTTCCACCAAGCCAAAGACAATGTCATCATCTGAAGCCCATACCAGAGATTTCCCTGCTTTGCTGAAACCCCCTACCTGATGTTTCCACCAATGTATTTAAAAGTGCTGTGGTTTATGACCTTATTTTGTTCTGGAACTATAAAAACTTCAAAAGAAATTGTGAACATGTTAGAACATGGTATTTGTGGTAACTTGAATTTGTGTTCCCAGACCATGATCCCTTATTTAGCCTCAAAATAAACTATCTCCTATTCTCTTTGAGGTGGGCTGTGTATTTTGTGTTGACAGTTTATGGTACCCAACATAGGACTCCAAGGACAAGCCACTTTCACTGGAGGAATCACCCAGATTGAGCCAGGTACCAGCATGGGCCCACCTGTGCCCAACTGTCTGGTATTGTCTTCTCAGGTGCATTTGGGTGAGTTCTTCCTGAGGCTCAGTCTTCCCTTGATTTGGAAACTCAGTGCCATCACCCTATAAAAACTCCTGCTTGTATGGATGACTTTCTTGACTTTTCTCAGCAAACTGAACACTGTTTACATGACTTCAGTGGGATGGTGGGTTCCAAGCAGAGGCCTGACTACCTCTTGGCAAGCCATGTGCCTAACAAATCCTCTTGGAGACATAAGCATAACCATAACCTATTGTTCTTGGCTTTAGCAGGCCTTTTGAGAAAATAAAGCAACCATCTAGTAGTTTAGCTATTGAAAGAGAAGCAAGTAACACT
The DNA here is from genome assembly GCA_004024765.1 of Zapus hudsonius. NCBI lineage: Eukaryota > Metazoa > Chordata > Mammalia > Rodentia > Dipodidae > Zapus > Zapus hudsonius. Next base: position 4,828 of record PVHP010022108.1, read on the forward strand.
GCTTTCATTAGTAAACTGACAGAGCAAAAAATCTTGCTAGGGTTGTGGCACAGATGAAATGAGACAATATGTAAGGAGGTGCCAGTCACCTCAGCCTCTTCTTCCTCTGTCCCTCCCTTTTTCTTCTTTAAAACTAAAGCCAAAGCCTTATGGAGACCAAGAATCTGGACTCCAAGAGAACCTTCCACTAACCTTGGCCTAAAGAGAGGAGACAGCCATCATAATTTCTCCCAAGTAACAGTGCTTTTCCCATTTAACCTATGCTGATCTCACTTTTGGTTGGAGAATCTGCTTTTATTTTTTAGAAGGCAGCGAGAATCAAGGACAACCTAATTCTTCCAAGAAGACCAGAAATAATAGTTGACTCCTTGGAAGGAGATGAACCACTGGTAATTCATCAGCTAGGGCCCAGGTGAAACCACAGAGGAAATGGAGAGATGAGCAAGAATGCTGCTTCCACAGGGAGCCTGACAACCTGTGTCAGGGTGATGGAGATAGACACTGAGGGTACTCAAATCGTACCAAAAAAGAAATCCAAAAGTTGCTTAGAGCTCAACACTACAGTAGACTTGAACTCACCCACCATAGCCCAGGGAATTTTGCATAAGAGAGGGCAGAAAGATTATAAGAGCCAAAGTGGGAGGGAACATCCAGAGGCATTGCCCAAGTCTTCCCATCCCACAAGGACTGATTGCTGCTTATACAACTCATGGCCTACAGCCCCATGGTGAATACCAGCAATCCTACCAAGGAGGGCCCTCAGGGAAACAGGAGCAGAGAGGAGGGAAATGGTGCTACCAACAGATGGTTTGTTCATACAAAGTTTACATAAATTAATAAAAAACAAAACAACAACAACCCCTCCCCCCAGTTTCTCCTGGGTCTCAAGGTTGATAGGCTGGGGGCAAATCTGATAGAAGCCTTGGGGCCTCAGTTCAGAATTTCTTTCTTTCTTTCTTTTTTTAATTGTCCATAATGAGTTACATTATTTAGTGGGCAAACAATGAGTTGTTATCCCCAATTCCCCAATGCCCCCCCTCCCCCATCCCCAATCAGCTGGATATCCTCCTCCGTGGGTCGTCTGGATCAGTCCTTGTAACAGGGGACCATGGCTAGCCTAGTATTCAGCCAGGTTCTCCTGGCCCTAATATGTTGTTACTGAGGGGTGCCATACCTCTGAATAATCTCCCCCACCATGGCTCTCACAATCTTTCCGCCTCTCTTCCGCTCAGTTCCCTGAGTCGTGGTGGATGAGTATTAAGGCTGCTTTAATGTTGTGAGCTTAGGGGTCTTTGTGTTGAAAATCGTTGGTTTCTGTCTCACTGGCTTATCCTGTGTTGATTGAATGGCTATGGCTGTGGGTCCTTTGTTCATCCCGTCATTCTCTGCGGGGTTCTGTATGGATCCTCCACGATATGACTGTGGTTGCTCATCTCTCGCCAGGATCTCAGCTATTGGCCTATGGTCGGTTAGTAGGGTTAGATGGGCCTCAGCTCTCTTGCTGCATTCTGAAAAATACAAACACAAACTCCATCGGAGAGTGAGATCAATGTAGGTTAACAAATATACACAATTCTGGATTACCTAGATTCTATTTTTAGTAGCCTCCCTGTCAATCACTCCCATAGTGCATCTTTTCTTGGGAGCCCAAGAGTACGGGATCCGGTGCCTATCGCCCTGAATCCCCAGTTCCAGACAAGGGCTCCCCTTCACTAAGTGGAAAATTTGGCCGAATTTAAAAGCTGAGGCCCAGGTTCCTCCATTGCACAAGAGCTCCTTTCTTGGTTTGCTGTTCTCTCCAAGAAGGAGGTGTGGTCAGCCTACTCATGGCCACAGACTGTGTTTCGTGTCAGTGGTCTCTGATTACTCCAGCTGTCGTTGATCAGTTTCCCCTGGCAGTTTGTGCAGTGCCTTCCAGCACTACACTAACTGCCTTCTGGGGCTGGATACCATTCCAGACCTTGAAGGGTCTCTCAATGCTGATCTATGGCATTCTGTGGTTTCTTCAGCAACAGGGTTTTGCCTTAGGCAGCATTTCTTAAACAGAGCAACAACACAGGTCTGCCTGTTTCTTTGATGCAGGAAGTGAAGCTTCAACAGCGTAGCCTGGAATTTGGAAATTTCTAGGCCCTCTGGGATGTGAGAGCAGAGCGCAGAGCAGGACAATTATACTGCTGGGCCTGTTCTGAATTCCCTGTTTAGGGAGCATGTATGTGCAAGTGGACTCCCTTACACATTGGAATTGCCTCACCAGGCCCCCTGTGCAAGAATGGGTTGCTAAATGCCTGAACCCTCAGTATTTGTTTCTTCCTGAACTCCCAATTTATGGCTCTTGAGGGGTGGGAAGCCTAGGAGGCTGCATCCGGTCAGGGCTGTTCCTCCGTGCCTGCTTGCTGCGCCCTTCATGATGGATGAGAGTTTGGGGTATCATATCTGCTGAGGTGGATCACAGCGGAGTATGAAAATTCATAAGGAAGCATTAAGTTATATTTCATGGGACTCTGTGAATGTGTGTGTGTGTGTGTGTGTGTGTGTGTGTGTGTGTGTGTCTTTGTAGCCCCATTAGCTCTCTGTGATTTCATAGAGCTATGCTATTTTGACAATTTACTGTTTTCTGTCTGCTGTTTTTTTTCCCATGCATGAGTCAGAAGGAGATGGCTGCTTGCTCTCTGATATATGGATGGCTCACCAATAATGCCTCTTGACGTCTTTGAATCTTTGTCTCTTCCTCTGCTCAGTGCAGTTTCATCTGCTTGAGGAAGGATGTGTGAGTGCTTGTTTGGCTTGGGGGCTCTGTCTTTACCTGTTTCTCTAGCCACTTTTGGGAGTTCTTACAGTCCCAAGCAAGATACTGGATGCAGTCTACATGGAGTAGTGCTAGCTTCTGAAACTTTCAGAATTGGCAAAAGGGTGAAGATAAGGACCAATAAAATTAATTTGTTTTCTCTAAGAGGATAGATTATTGACATGAAATACTGATAAAGATTTTGGGGGGTTCAAAGGTGAATGTCATCAAATACTTAACAGTAGTAATCACATTCTAACTATTGTGTTATTCTAGCCCAAGTATATTGTTTTAAGTGATGGGATTCTAGCCTGAGCATATTGGGATAGCTCTTCTTCCTTCTGTTTAAAGAAACACATTAGTATTGTGGGGAAAAGCCACAAATCAGATGATACATTATTCACCTCCATTCTATACCATTTCATTTTATGACTGTGAAACTTCCAGTTTGCCTCAACAAAAAGTAAAGAGATTTGGATAGGTTGTTGCTGGTAAATCCCAGCACCAGAATTGGATTACTTCCAAAAGTGAGTTGTTGGTTAGGGAGGCCCATGAGACCCCACCCCCTCCCAAAACTACAGATCATTGCCAAAGTACTCGATTACACACTAGAACTAAATGGTAAGACCCTACTGCTAAAGACACTACAGGCGGTGGTCACAGGACATTGAGAGAACATGACGGAGCTAAGATGGAAACCAGTTTCCTGCTGGCTAGCTTTCATCGTACTAGAAAGTGCAATGAAATCTGCTAGGGGATAAAAGTCACAATCAGCGTGAACATGCTGTGGTTCCTACAAGCTACAAAATCAACCAGCCAAGAAAGTTGTACCCACTATTGCACATAGATTATGGTTAACCAACTGCTCTCTGATTAGATATGAGCCCCACTCAGTGAGGGGAAATTCGTGCCTGGTACTAAGAACCAAGTCAGAAGCCTATGGCTTGGAAGGCTATAGACCCCAGGGGGAAGCTCTCTCCCTTTTTGTTTAAGGAGAGGTTGTGCTCATCAGTCTTCTAAATGTCTATGTTTATCCGGTTGATCCATGCTGGTCTCACTCTTGTTTAGAGAACCTGCTGCTTTTTATAGATGGCAGTGAATACTGGGGATACCCAGGATCCATCAGAATCACAAGAAAAGAAATCCAACTCCCTCACATGAAACACGTCATGTCTATTACATCTGCTGGGACCCAGGAAACATTATAGTGGAAGTGGTAGATTAACAATGAGTGCTGCTCGCACAGCTAGCCTGAAAACCTCCTCTAGGGAGATGGTGGCAGACAGGAGCCTCAAGACTCATCAAAACTGAAAATCAGAGGTTGCTGAGAGCTCAACACTAAGGAAGACTTATATACAGCTCAGAGAACATTTCACAGAGGAGGCAGAAAGTATGTGAGGGCCACAGGGTGGGATGGTGTACTCTGAGGCATCTCCCTTCCCCAACAGATACTAACTGGTACATTCATGACCCCATCATGAGTACTGATCACCCCAATGAGGAGGCCCTTCTGTAGAATGGGGGTGAGGGAGAGAGGACATAAGAGTGTGACCCAATGAGAATATGAACAAACTGCCATATGTTCAAATGTTACATCCCTCACTCCAAATGTGAAGAGGTTTGAAAGGAAGCCTGTCACACCACCAAAGAAAGGCTCTGTGTTCTACAGCTAATGGAAAAAAGCTGTCCCCATTGTGAAGAAACTGTTAAGATCCCTGCAGTTCTAGGGCTTGCGAGTATGAGCTGTTAATTATTCTTTGCATTCGTGCTTATAGAGAATGATCTGACTTGGAAGAGCTTGTGAGTGATTACTGGAACATGATTCCTGGGTTTATGGTTATATTGACAGGATAATTCACTTTTCCATCCTGGGTGAGTTGGGGCTTGCTCTGGCCTCCAAATGGACTCATAACATAGTCATCCAATTATTACACCTGCACCAGATCACATGAATTCCCTACTGGCTAAGCAGGCCAGGTAAAGGATTTGGTTAATGGGTGGGCACCTGGCAGAATGTTCAATAATGCTTACTTAACTCCATCAGAATAAAGGACACTCAAGGGCTTGGCTTATACATTGGAGAGTAGAACACTGTTGTACTGGATAGAGAAAGGAACCCTTCTTGCCACTTCTCTTATTTTTATGTTCTAAGATTGTAGTTACCTTCATGTTGCTGGGTCAAAACACCTGACCAAAAGTATCTGATGAGAAAAAAGGATTTACTTCAGTTTACTGTCCCAAAGGAAGCTTCATGATGGCAGGGGCTTGTTGAAGCAGATAGACAGTGAGCTGAATACTACCAAGGGGGAGCAGGCTATAACACCCAAAATTCTGCTCATGGCAACACACCTCCTTCAGCAAGGCTCCAATGACCAAATTTCCATCAGCATTTAAAACACATGAGTTATAAGGACATCTTTTTCAAATCACTAAACAGCCTTTGACATAAGAGATGCTAGAATCACTGTGGTGCTTTGGACCTCTGGGCATCTGAAAGGGCTCCTGCTGAAGAGATGCTTTGGCTTGGTGAGGCAGAAGAAGCCACTTCACTTAAGTTAAGATGTAACCTCTTTTCCATTTTCTCAGCTCACCTTGACTCCAAGCAAGCTTCTGTGTAGAAAACAAAGGTAGAAAAAGCCCCTTTGGCTTACAGAAAACTAAGTTTGCTGCTTCCTGTCAGGCTCATTTCAGGTTGTGTTCTGTTGCTGATGCCAGTTTGCCAGGAACATTCCAGAAAGATTGATTGAAAGAAAAGTTATCAAAAAATAACCTTATGAGAATTGTCAGTATTATTGTCCATTAAGTACTTGGAATCCATGGTTGCTTTATTAGTAGTCATAGTCTATTGTTAATTAATGATCACTCTTCACTGAGGACCTGCTCTTACAGATGAGTTACACATGGACTGTCTTTAGGGTTTGTAGAAATCATGTGAGGCAAATTTGGACAGATGAGGTCACTGGGGGTTAGCTGCCAAGGTCTCATATCATCCATGACAGACAGATTAGTGACCTAAAGATGTCTGCTCTAATCTCTAGAACAGGGAACTAGGTTATGAGGCAGAGGAAATGTACAGATGGAATAAGTTTACAAATCAGATGACTTAAAGAAGGAAGATCATCTTGGATTATGGCTGGGCCCTAAATACTTGGCAGTGTTCTCTCCATCCCTCCTGCTTTCTCTACCTCCTCAGCTGTGTTCTCATCTCTCCTGCTTTTTTCTAGCTTCATGGCTGAGTCTGTCCACCTCACCTGCTGTTCTTACTCTCAGCTCATGTGCTTCCTTTCCCTCTTTGCCTTTCCTTAAATTAACAGATTCTTGCTGTAAAATAAATTGATTCTTTCCTCTAAAACTAGGTCATTATAACACAGGTTTTAAATCATTTGGTCCCCCATTTGTGAAATATAGACTTCACTTTAATCTTCTGTGCATTACCAGCATTAAAAAGGCCCATAATTTGTGAAAAATGGAATTTTTGCCCACCATCAGTCATCTGGACAGATGCAGACTTTTTAACCCTCTGAGTCATACCTAGAAGCTAGCAGAAGCAGTGTTCATCTGTACAGGGAACAGATCCTCCTCTGGGTACACAGCCAGGACCAGATTTAAGAACAGAACCCAATACTGGGTTCCAGAAACCAAATTGGAAGGACCATTTATTTTTCTTTACCAATGATTTCTTTCAACCTTCAATTATTTCTTAGAACTCTTCATATCTGGGTAACTCTTCTAATATTTTAAAACTTCTTAATTTATTTTACAAAGCCCAAGTTAAGCTTGTTTGTTTGGTGAAATGTTGAAGTAGGTAGAGCTTGTTTTCCATTACCCTGGATGCATGAGGAAGCCAGACTCACAGATGCCTTGGGACTGCTGTTTTGCTTTACAAGATCCCCAATCAGCATAGAGAACCTGTTTTAAAACACAGGATTATGTCAAATGGAGGCAATTGTAAAGGAGCAAGGCTTTATTGTTCAACTCTATATTCTCAGGGTCTGGTCATTACGGATAGGGGCCTTTTGCAATGATTGCATTATACTGTGATTTCTTTTCTGCATCCACCTCATATTCTTTGGGAGCACAGGGATTGTGATGTGTCTTTTGTGAACTCCTTGTTTCTAGCATAGGATGTTTGATTCACAACTTCAAACACACTTTGGAATGTGGAACACCTGGCTTCAGATCCTGATGTTGATACCTGCCTGCTCTGAGGTCTTTGCTTAGTTGCTTTTGCTACACATTTGGTTCATCTGTAAATTGAGCTGTGGAAATCTACAGTGCTGTGAGAATTAAATGAGACAATAAATTTAAAGCATTTAGCAAAATCTTAGCATTGCCCATAGTAAGTACACAATTAGAAAATGTAGTAGTGATCTATGGTCATACACTCTGAACACACCCAATCTTAACTGATCTCAGAAGCTAAGCAGGATAGGACATGGTTAGCACTTGCATTGGAGACCAAAAAAAAAAAAAAACCCAAAAATCAATTTTGTGATTAAAAATGTGGAGTCAGGGTTGGAAAGATGGGACAGGGGTTAGAGGGGCTCGATCATAAAGCCTAATGGCCCAAGTTCAATGTTCAATTTCCCAGTCATCCATGTAAAGCTGGATGGTATTTGTTTGCAGAAGCAAGGGACTCAGGAACACCCATATTCATACCCACACTCATGTGTGCATACATACACATACGTACACATGCACATGTTCAAATAAAACATATAAATATTTTTAAACATGTGGAGTCATGTTGTTGGCTTGAATCCTAGTTTCCTTACTCTGAAAGTCATTCTATACCTCAGTTTTCTCATTAGCTCTGGAGTTTGTTGTGTGGATTGAGTTAGCACATCTAAGCATGTCTAGATTGAGAACTAGTATTGCTGAATGCTGCTTATAAGTTCTAATCAAACACAATACTTTACTCTCCTCCTGTGGCATCTGTCTCATTTTTTAATACATGCAAGGGAAAAGTTCCTCCTAAGGATTGTTCTAAAATTCTTCCACACTTTAAAAAACGTTCTAACATACCTGAGCAAAGATCCAAATGCCAATTCTCCATCCTCATATTTTCTTGGGGTCTAAAATAGAGACACTGTAATTTTGCAAAACTATGTCCCAGAGCTAATCGAACAGACTTCTGATGGCAGAAAACATGATCTTCCTTCCCCTTTCCTGGATAAAGCCCAATGTTTGTAAGAAATATAACTGCTGTGGGCTTTGCACTTAAAACAACAACATCTTTGTTTGAAAGATTGTATATACATATGCTTAGCTTTTCAAGTAGCAGCCCTGCAATATGGCGTGTCAGAGATTCCAGCCAGCTCCTTATTTCACTGCAAAGACAAATTTTGCATAACTTAAAATTGCACTTGTGTTGGAAATGGGATTGTCAGAGAGAATTTTAATTTGATTCGTCTCTTCTTAAGTCACGTATGATGCTCTCTTTTCTAATGTCTCAAGCAGCTCTTTTCCTTAGAAGAGCCATAATTATGTAGGTAAAATAAAGCCCTCCTTCCAGGCTTCTGTACCCTTTCACACAAGAAATGAGGGGACCATCTCCCTTTCCTGTCAACTTCCTTTTCTCATCAATATCACAGCATGTTGAAAGTTTAAAACAAAGCTAGGTTTGAGTTATCCATCATGAAAAGCATCTGAAAAATGTCTGGGCAGGTGAAAAAACAACCCCCTTTACATGCTCTGCTACTTCTGAAATGTCTAGATGGAATTTGAGCTGAGAACAAACATGAAGAATCACAGAACAAGAGGTCATTGTTTTCAGTAAGTCACAAGTGTCTGAAATCGGTACACCCTTGACCAATGCAAAGCCCTATTTCTCAATAGCCAGACAGCTGAAGCTTTCACAATGCCGCCCACTTACTCCGAGTGCCACCTCTCACATTTCCTGGATGGGTTGAAGTTCATGAATAAAGGTCAAAAAGGAAGAAGATGCTTCTTGAATGGAAACAGATTATATATCATTAGGCTGATGAAATTCAGTGACTTGACTGACTTGTACTTTCATGTGTAGGTCACGGCAATGCGAGTGTGGACTTCAGCAGTGGTTTGGATGTGGCTTATAGCTTTGTAGTTCACAGGGTGTCAACTGAGAAGGAAGTTGGAGACAATGAGTCCAACCTTCAGAAGGCAACTGAAAGTCTCAGGGACCTGAAGGTCACTGCTGCTGTGGTCACTGCTTGCAGTGGTTTTGTGCAGGTAGCTTCCTCTTTTGTCCTCTTCCCTCCCCACTCGGCTTCTTCTGGTGAGCTAGTCTCTCCATCTCAATGAAGGAAGAGATGTGATAACCACGGTCAGATACTGGAGTGTCCACAGAGCTGGTAAGGGACTACCTTAGCTTCCTCCTCTCTCAGAGATTGTTTTCTTCCTTCTAGAAGCCTAGAGAAATGAAAGCACCAGCTTCCTCAAAACCTCCAGAAACCAGTGCCCCACTCAGAGGAGATCAGACAAGCTTATACCAATTTCCTTCAGTGTAATGAGAAATGAGAAAAATGTTGGAGAGAGAGAGAGAGAGAGAGAGAGAGAGCGCTCAGGCACACAGGGGAGAGGAATGAATATTGAGCCCCCTCTCCCTCCCTCCAAGGCTATGGGTCAGAATTCAGCTTGGGAGCAGGTCCAGAATGCCTTTGGTGTCATTTGGTTAAGAGGCTTGGCAAAATGGTCCTCTGTATACTCTTATCTAGATTTCCAGAGTTCCACATTGGGGTCTGTGATCTCAGCCTGAGACCCAACTCCAGGCCTGACCTGTCCCAGCCAGGAAATTCTTGCTCACTTTGTGCAGTGTGTCTTCCTATGACCTTGGGAGGAGGGACTCTGCTGGAGGGATCAGCAGGACCCGATCTCACAGGTAGGAGCCTTTATTCTGCCTTCCCACTTCCCATCTCTTTTCATTAGTATCTCATTTTGTCAATGTCTACTATAATCATGCTGCTTGGATCTTTGGAATTATAACACAAGCAAACTTTAAAACACAGGTTATGTGGCAGGCCAGAAAGCTCTCCATAGACTAATTAATTCTTCACACCAACCTTTGATATAGGCCTTGTTATAATCACCTTGAACTGAGGATATTGAGGTATAGAGATGTTGAGTAATTTTTTTTCAATGTCACACAGCTAGTGAGTTGAAGGAATTTGGCTTTAAGTCCAGGCACTGTGACCCAGATAATATCTTGGCAATATAGCACCATGTATGTAGGGAAGAAAACTAGACTGTAAGACATATATGGTAGGTACTTTGGTGGAAGATAATAGTAAATGCTGTGATAGTAGTCATTTTGTATTTGTAATGGGTGGTTAAGGAGAGCTTAAATGATAGTCCAATTGTGCAGTAAGTTTTTGGGTAATCAGGCACATGCATTTACAAAATGAATTGGGCAATACTCAATTCACAGCAGGTAAATGAGCAGATGGATATAATTGAGACAGTCAGTGAGGAGAATTGGGCAATGAAAGGAGAGATACTAGACAGAGAGAAGAAAGTACGATCACAGCTCAAGAACTGCAGTATCTTCACAGACATTGTACTTCGCTCACATTACCATGGTAAATGGAATACTTTTATTGAGGACAAAGGCACTTAACCAATGCCAGAACTCAGAATATCTAGATGACAGAAGACTTTGGGTGAATTTTAGCTATCAAACGTGTTGGATTAGGGGATGACAGACAGCTCATTTGCCCCACAAATGTGAGTACCTAAGTTTGCAGCTCCAGAACCCACATCAGGCTGGGTGCTGTGGCGTTAGCTTCTGTAATTCCAGCACTTGTAGCAAGAAAGGAAGCTTGGTGAATGTAGCAACGACCTGCCTTCCACAAGGTGACAGGTGAGGCCAATAGCAGAAGTTGTGCTCTGACCTCCACATGCATGCTATGGCATGTGTGCCCACACTCACACGTGAACACACACACATACGTACATACCTCATACACACCCCTCCAAAGGTGGCTTTTATTTTTGTTTCACTTTTGACACAGGGTCTCACTGTAGCCCAGGCTGACATGGAACTCACTTGAGCCTAGCCTGGCCTGGAACCATTGTAGTCCTCCTACCTCATCATCCTGAGTGTTGGGATTAAAGGTGGGAACCTGGCCCCCAAAATGTATTAGAAGTTGCTAAACTAAGAAAAACACAACCCATAGAGTCTATGTAAGCTAGGTGTTTGAAGTTTCTTTTGAGAGATGGAAAGACCTGGCAACACAGAGCATCCTGACAATTGCTCTCACTGAGCGGTGTCTCCTCTCTTTAGTGGATACGGTTATGATCCATGTTTCCCAGATCACGCTGCTTTCTCCTCACCCACACAACTTCCCGACTGTCAGCATTTCGATGCACATGCCATACCTCATTCTATAAAAGTGCGAGTGGAGGGCACAGTGCTGACTGATGAGCTTCTGTGCACAGTCAATCTGACCATTTTGATACACAAATCTCTGTCATAAAGCAACTACAATTGGTCATGACTTAGACTATCTGAGCTTTGTGCAGCGCCATGGCCTGAATGTGTCCCTTAAAATTCTTTTGTTGAGGCTGAGGAGATGGCTCAGTGGATAAAGTACTTGCCTCATATCTAGTTAGGATTCCCCAGAACTCATGTCAAGCTGGACACTGTAGTGGGCATCTGCACTCCCACTGACCATCCTGGGAGATGGGGTCAGGAAATCTTCCATAAACTTGTGGGCCAGCTATGCTGGCAAACATGGCAAGCAAAGTGGTGAACAATGAGAGCACCTTTCATCCAGACAAGCTGAAGGTGAGGACACACTCGAGGTTGTACTCCTACATCCACATCCACACCATCACACGTGTGCTTGCGTGGCCCTAGTACACCCCTTCCCTCCCAGAATTCATGGGTTGAAGTCCTTATCCCTGTGTGATGGCATTAGGAGGTAAAGCTCATGTTAGTTCATGAGGTCAGACTTTCTATCATGGATAGAAAAGGCTCGAAGGAGAAATCCTGCCCTTTTCATCACAAGCAAAATGGTGTTCTGTGTAAACATGGAAGTGGGGCCTCACCAGCATCCAGTTTTCTGGCACTTTGATCTTGAACTTTTCAGCCTTGTGAATCATGAGAAATAAATTTCTGTGGTTTGTGAGCCATCTAGCTCACTTTATTTTGTTATTTCAGCCTGAATGGACTAAGGCAGACAGTGTGTTGGTATATACTAACCCTCTGTCATCATGAATGGGCAGGTAAGATGGACAAGCTCTGGGACCTCTTGACTGTTCAGGAAACCATGCTGGTGTCTTGGACAGAAACATAAGGAGTTTCCAGTGGGAATGAAGGCTGTCTTCAGAAAAGTGTTGCCATAACATCTGTTGATATTCCCACCAGGATTTTTAAAGACCATCCAGCCTTGGAGAAGAGCTAGATCCCAATCAGATGAGTTATAAGAAATCTTTTGGTTCTTTTACCAAAATACACCTGCCATTATTCCTTAAGTTCTTGCAGACTTCCTTTTCATTTTGGCATTTTACATACCATTCTTATTTCCCATCTTGGAACCTTAATACCCTTTTCTCTGTACTGTCAATGGTTTTTGCCAACACCACTTAGAGTGACCTAAACAAGCGCATACTGGAAAGCTGATAGTGCATAGCATGCTTTGAATTTCTTGATCCTCAATCAGAATTTTCATGAAGTGATGCACATTTTTTTCTTTGGTTTAATTCTTGTAAAAGCTTTTTAGAAATAGACAGATCTGACTTCTCTCCATTGGCCCCTTTGGTAACCTGTAGGCAAGTTACTCATTCCTTTTGCTGCCCTCTAAGGGCTGTAAAATAGGAAAAACTGCTTGCTTGAGGAGTAGCTATGAGGATTCAATAATCACAGGATTGTGACGTATTCCCCACAGTGCCTGGCACCTTGAGGATAGCACAGGACTTCAACTCACTGCCTTTATTATTTCCTTCTTTTGGAGCCGAGAGTATGTGTGACCTATTATGGGTTGGACAATTTGTAGGAACCTGTGAAAAGTTCTCTGAGAAGTTAGAAGAATGGGTGCCTGAGAGGTACAAAAATACCTCCAGCAAGTGTTACTCTAGCATTGAAGACACACACGGGGAAGAGGAACTCTGTGGACAGGGAAGAGAGAACAAGAAGGAACTTAAACTAGCAGTCAAGAAAAGCCCAAAAATGCCCTTTCTTCTCTTATCTGTCCTCCAAAGGACAGTGACTTTTCAGTGTGGACACTCAATAACTTTGCTGACTGACAGACCACAGAATGTTATAGAAAGTTTACAGGGCAGGGAATATAATATTAATATCCATGCAATGTTTTTATGTTTTAATTTTGGTAGAGGAAGCCTGAAGCCTGGGGCAAAAGCTACTATTTTCATTTGATTCACCTGAAGTTATATTGGCAGGGCCCTCAGGGTAAAGAAGGAAAGGATTAGGTTTGGGAATGGGAAAGGGTATGAAGAAGTTGTAATAAAATATATAAGTGCAAGAGCTTGAGGAATAAACACAGATGAATTTCAGTCAGAGAAGAGAAGGATCTGGCATAAAGACATTTTGAAGGAAAAATAATACACCCATAGGGTAGGCTTTGCTGAATGGAAGAGAAAATGTGAGAGAAGTAATGAAAAACTTTTAATATCGCGGAGCTCCCTAAGAGGTGCGTGGATATTGTTGTTTTACGTTGATTGAGGGTCCACCATGTATCGGGCTGGTATCTGCTTGAAAAACCTAATGTATGAAAATATATTTAAGGGAAGGAATAAAACAAGCACAGATAGAAGGAAAGGTATATTCTTCTCTCTCTCTCTCTCTCCCTCTCTTTCTCTTTATCTCTGTATGTGTGTGTACAGGAAATAAATGAGTGATTTGATTGGTAATATCTTAAAAAATCATTTGTAAATCAGCTGAAGAAAAACTAGTGTTTACACCATCATTACCACAGCCCCACCTAATGCAAACAAGACATCAGAGTTCACTGGAAAGAAATTTGCATTGCTTGTGATGGCTGTTTAGACTAATTTGTAGTATTAACACAAGATAGCTGCACCTCCTGCTTATCAGAAATTTGTCAAGAAGAGTCCCTATGATGTTAAAATTACTCATCAAAATGAATCCTTTGCTACCAGCCAAACCCTTTTAATCTTCTAATCTTTGACAGAGTTATTAAGGCTAAACTCTAGTAACTGCCTAAAGTCAGAAACCACAAGTACATTTTTTTTCAGTAAACAATGTATGATGATTACAGCTGTGAACTAAACAGGATATGAAAGTGGAAACAGACCACCAATCATGCCTCCCTGGGCTGAGGGTTGGTGGATTATAGTCACACCACCCTCGCAGCCAGGAGAGGTTAGCAAGGGGCTGTTAAGAAAAATGGGCTGCTTTGGAAGCTCTGAACTTACAGGAGAAAGGGACACCCTATCTAGTTAGTGCCTCTCCATCAGTACCTGCAACAGGGAACTTTCCACAGCTAGATACTGGGTTGCACTAACAGTTTCAAAGTTTACATATTCCTTTATTTTGGAATAATTCACAGCCTTTTGATCAATTTTGCTTTGAACTTTAAGAACAGAGGGTATTTATAGTTAGTTGAAAGTAACTTCTATTTTGTTTTTATTTTTATTTTTTTGAGGTAGTGTCTCACTCTAGCCTAGGATGACCTGGAATTCACTGGGTAGTCTAAGGGTGGCACTGTGATCTTCCTACCTCTTCCTCCCTAGTGCTGGGATTCAAGGCCTGTGCCAGCATGCCTGGCCAAAAGCAACTTTTTGACTTGCAAAATAAATCTACTTCAGGACTAGAGAGATGCCTCAGTGGTTAAGGAGCTTGCCTGCAAAGCCTAAAGACCCCGGTTTGATTCCCCAGTTACTCAGATGCTCAAAGTGGCACATGCATCTGGAATTCCTTTGCTGAGGCTGGAGGCCCTGGAGTGCCATTTTCTCTCTATATTTGCAAATAAATACATAAAATGTACTTTAAAAAAAAGAAATCCTACTTCAACTAATTACTTGATTCTTATCATTCTCTGCATCACTGTAAGTTGAGGCTAGTCTTTGCTATGGTAACCAACAAAACAACTGTCAATATTATTAAACTTTTGTTGCCTTAATATAATTTGGGCAGTTTTGCTGTATTTGTAAAGTGAGGCAAATGGATACAGAATCATGTAATATGGCCAGTGGACATTAAACAGTTTTCTTTTTCTGCTTTCTCTGAACTTACAGCTTTGGCTCAATGTTGATTCAAACCTACTTTTCTAACAGCATCGTGACTTTACCTTTGCATGGCCTACTAACGTGTTCAAACTCACCAGAGCTTTTACTTTTGCTGTTTCTTCTCCCTGATGGAAGACTCCCCTTACGCCCTTACTGTTTCCAGATCATTCTTTGAATGTCTCCTTCTCTGTCAGGTCTTACCACAGCACTTCATCTAACACTATAAGACAAATACCTAAACTCTTCAAGGCAACTTCTGCTAAATTTTCCCATTCCTTTCCATTGTATTAAGCATCTATAATTACCAAGTATTTATTAAATTTATAATTGCTCCTCAACTTTTGTACTATGTACTCAACTTATGTACTATGTCCCAATGACCCATCATAAATTGCAACTATTAACTTGAAAATAAACTGAATTCATTTGACTATTCAACATCATCACTTAGTTTAGACTTCTCTAAACATGTTGAAGATACTGATATTAGTCTGTAGTTTGGCATCACGGGAGAATAGGTGTGAGAAAAAGAGATGTTTGCTCACTTGTTTACTGGGGCCTTCTTAAGGTTCATTCCACTGAGGTGTTGGGTCCTGGACAAAAAGATTTAGAACTATTCTTTAGTTGTGGGTGGAATGCTGACACAGGCCCTGATATGGGCACCGAGCCATCTTCTGGTCAGTCTCCCTGCGCCTGCATTCTGCAGATACACTCAGACACCTCCATAGACATAGACGCTATGCCACAATCAGAATCCCCACCCCCACTCTCCCTTTTCCCCTTTCCCCGCACCCCTCCACTGAGTCCATTTTTTCCCAGCTGGTGTCTCTTCTATTTGAATGTCCTTGTGTTTTTCTCTCCTGTTATGCAGGTCCCGTGTAGGCAGTGACTCTGCCACTCTTCCTGTCATGTAGATAACACCACCACCCTCTACTCTAGTTCTTCAGGAAATGCCCAAGTTTGGATGTTTTATAAATGATACATTCCTGAAGGAGTCTGTCATTCAAAATGATACTAAGGTGCCAGGTCTCAAGGACACCCTGCTGCTGACCTCGGTGCACACAGGATAGAGGTTGAAGCGATCCATCTTGTCACAATGGATGTTTGGGTGCTATTACAGAAGCCCATGACGATACACCATTGTGGGCACTTTGCTTAACTTGCAAGAATGGCCCTTGATTTTATGATGGTAATTATTCATTGGTTTTATCATTTGCATTTATTTATTTGGGGGCAGGGTCTCACTGTAGCCTAGGCTAGCCTTGAACTCATGGTTTTCCTTCCTTAGCCTCCTGAGTGCTGGGATTACAGGTGTGGGCAATAATGGGTGTGATGGTCATTATTGCCCAAGACATTCAAGCTGTCATCCTGAGGAGGGCCATTCATTGACCTGGGATGCAGGGAGGATGTGACTGAGAGTTAGGCAGAGAGCAAGCAGCAGCACAGCATCTGTGTAATTCAGCTTTCTGTAACTAACAAGGTGTTGAAAAATGAGGGTTTTTGGGGGGGCTCACAGTTTGGGAGGCCTGAGTACCTGTTGGCTGGCTCCCTCTGAGCATCGCAGAACTGGAGTCTGTTAAGCCAGTGTACCACTGCTCCAGTTTCTTGCTAACACATGTGTTGGGGTGGAGTCCTCCACAATTCCCAACTGTATGTGATCACAGGTTCTCTTACCTCTATGACGGCCTATTGTGACAGAGGTTGTTAGTATGTGGGTTCTGGAGTTATGTTTTTGTGTATGAGGGGTTAAAGAACAAAAGAGCTGAAGGTGTGGTTAGGCAAGACTGTGTGTTTCATGATTAGTGCATGTGATAAAGGGAAGGCTGTAGGAGGAACAATACTAACAGCAGGAATTGCCATAAATTTTCCATGGGCTCATGTAAGAATGTCTCTGAATTATTCACCAGGGCCATATAGGTAGTTTTCTGTATGGACCTACATGGTTATTGTTTTGTGCAGCTGGGTTCTTCCATGTGATGAAATACGATGTGAGGCTGTAGGGGCAAAGGGCAGGGGGTAATTGGGTATATCAGGCTAATGGAGTTGGGAAAGTTGGTCATCCTATATAGCATACTGTCATTCTCCTTGGTTTTGATGTGCTAATTGCCACTTAAATATGGCGCAAGGATTTATAAAATGTCAGTCTCTTTGTGCCATAGCCTGAGGAAGAACATAGTACTCACAACCTGTTTCACTGTGACATACATACTCTTGATTTTGTTTCTAGAAATCCACTGAACACACTTTCCTTCTATTAGTGATATTTTTAGAAAAGGATGGTGTGTGTGTGTGTGTGTGTATGTGTGTTTGTATTGCTATAACATAATACTTTTGATTTAAAAAGGAAAGAGGCGTATTTTGACTCACGATTTTAAGACATGGACCAGTGCAGGCTCAGATGGCCACATCTGGTAAAGGCTTTCCACTGTCAAACCATGGTGATGGCACAACAAGGAGTCAGGGGAGGTTCTAGACTTGCTAATAACAAGCTGCTGTCATGAGGACTAATCCATTCCCATGAGAACTGACCCACTCCTGTGAGACTGAAATGAATCCCACCTAAAGTGGAGCCCCCACAACCTGCTTATTGCCCACACTGACTGACCAACATTTTAAATATCTCACCACCTTCCTACACTCCCATTCTGGGGACCAAGTTTATAACACATGAACCTTTGTGGGACAAGCCATATGCAAACCATAGTAAGGACTATTAAATCCATAGCAAGGAATAAATAACTGAAGAAGTATAGTTTACCTAATTTCTGGGCAGCTTTAGAAGAGTTGGCTCTTAATAAATGATCTGATGAATTTTAGAATGTGAATAATAATCATGAGATCATACTGCTAAGTTAAGTTCCTCTCAATGAAGCTTGACCTGGCATTGGGCCTTCCTGTCATTTTACCACTCACTTACTGTGCGCTGAGAACCCACAGCTGAATCTCCAGCCAGTTCTGTAGCATTATGAATGTAAGGTGCCTCCAAGTCCTTCAAGCAATAAGACCTGCCAGCAGCACTCATGGAAATTTACCAAATTTCCGTTCTTTCCTAAGCGTGTTCTTTGCATTTGAGACTACAAGTGAGGGAACTGGAAGGGGGTTGGTTGGTAACCTCACTTAACATACAGTCTTTAGTTTATGAAGAAGGAAATAGGTTGTCAAATTAGTGTTATAGCAGTTATGATCCCTTACAAAATGCATGTGTTTTCAGAAGAAACCATTCTTTTAGAAGATTCTGTGCATGTTTAAGGTTGTCCTTCTTACGGCAGATCATTATTTTTTTATTATCTCTTTTCTTTTCTTTTTTCTTCCTTTTTTTTTGAGGCATGGTCTCATTCTAGCCCAGGCTAACCTGGAACTCACTCTATACTCCCAGGCTGGCCTTGAACTCACAGCAGTCCTCCTTTCTCATCCTCTCCAGTATTGGAATTAAAGTCATGTGCCACCATGCCCAGTCTCCTTATTTTGCTTATCAGTTTTCTGTTTTCTGTGACCTCATTTCATTCTAATTGCCTTTCTTCTTTTTGTTGTGTAGGGAGCTTGTATCCTTTTTAAAGTGCTTTGAATTTAGGCATTGATCCCAACAGAGTCTCTTGATAGGTTGTTCTGTCTCACCCATTCCCTCCCTGTAAGAAGTTCATAAAGCATGTGAGACGCTCCCAGGATGCATCTGTGACAACCCTGGTGTCCACACACTGGGAGCTAACAGGCAGACAGCGGCTGCTGGGGCCTGCCCACGTGCTGAGGATATAGCATCAGTCAGCTGGTGGCTAGTGTTGCCCCAGCTCCAGATTCATGGCTGCCATCAGCTGTGCTCTGTGCTGCCGAGAGTCACTGTGGCCTGTCTGAAGGAGGCAGCTGCTGTAAATTACAAGCGCAGATCCAGAGGATAATTCTTGGCTTTCAACATGCTGTGAATGTTTCAGCAATTAATTTCCTCTGTTCTTCGTGCAGCCAAGGAGTCTCCACATTATTCATCTCCTTGGGCAGAAGCCATCGGTGGCTCCTGAGTGATCTTCTCATTAGGCTTATGATAGGAATTACCTGATTGTGGATGGCTTGCGCTTGTAGTTCATTTTGCAGGTGGATTCTGACTCGGCAAGGTCTCAGCAGTAATGTAATCAGCTTTATGCTCCCAAGGCACTGAGTTCCACGTGGCATTTCTATTTGACCTGAAAGTACCAGCATGGCATTTTCAAATCTAGAGGCAAAACTTGCTGATGCTTTAACCTCTGGAGGTGGCTGGCTTCCCTGTGTGCACCTGGTGAGACCAGACTAGCTTCATTAGAGGCCTGAACCTGGGCTTTTATTTTCTACATTTCTTCCTGGTACTTTAATAGGAAGAAAAAAACAAAACAAATTACAACATCAGCCTTTCCCAAGAAGAGCATGGAGTACCAGGGCTGTGGACAGGAGTCAGACCACTGAGGTCTCATGTGCTCTCAGGAAGAACATAAGACCCATTTAGCAAGGCCCTCCCTAGGGTTTCTTTGGTTTTGGTTTTATGTGTGAGGAGGACTGAAAGAGTCACAGAGATTCAGCCCTCTTCTTGTCCCTGATTAGCTGTGCCCTGCTGGATGTCTTAGTCAGTCCATGCCATCAAGTCAGCAGGCAAAAAATATAAACCCAGGCTGTGGAGATGGCTTCTGAGTAAAGGCCTGAACTTGGGTTCCCAGGACCCATGTAAAAGTTGGGTGTTACAAATCCTAGCATCCTAGTTGAGATGGGAGAGAGACAGGATGTACCCAGATACTCACAGTGGAAGGTGAGGACAGACACCTGAGGTTGTCCTCTGACATCCACATGTACAGTGTGGCACGTGCACACCTGTTGTCTTTTCACCCCCTCCCCACACATATCTCACACGGACACATACATCTCTCTCTCTCTCTCTCTCTCTCTCTCTCACACACACACACACACACACACACACACACACACACACACACACGCAGATTTAATAGAAAACAAGATTAGAAACCCCACTGTCTCTGGAAGCTTCCAGCTGGGACAAGGAGAAGAGCCTTGTACAGGTGGGCAACATGCTGCCAGATTCTCATGAGGCCAAGGTGAATGCTGTGTAACCTAGGTGCAGGTGCCAGAGCTCTCTAACTCCCTGGGGGGAACAAGAAGCAGTGGGTCAAAGAGACACTGTGAAGTAGACCAAGGTGGTCTTTAGTGTTTTTATTGATGTTTGTGAGTGGAAATTAAATTTGTAGTGTTACCCTTGTTACTGCCCATAGCACAACTAGGTACTTCAGGATTTATCTGATGGATGGAAGAAAGGTACCAACATCCAGGGTTGAGAGAAGCCCTCAGTTTTGGTGTCCACTTTTTGTGACAGATCTTTGTGGTAGTTGAATATAAAATGTCCCCCATACACTCACGTATATCCCAAGCTGGTGGTGCTGTTGGAGAAGGTTGTGGCATCTTTAGGAGGCAGACCCTTGCTGGGAGAATGGTGTCACTTGGGGTGGTCTTGAGGTCTTACAGCCAGACCTCACTTGCTGTTCTCTTTCCATAGATCCTCTCTGCCTGTCTGATGTTGTGACACAGATTTCATGCTTTTGCTGTGCTTTCTCTACCATGATGTCTTCTACTCTCTGGAACTTAATGCCAAATTCAGCCCCTTTTCTTCCCTTAGCTGCTTCTGGTTGGGTGTTTTTGTCATAGCAATAAGAAAGTAAATGATACAGCCTTATTCTGATTTTCTCCCATCTTTGGTTTCAGAGCAAAATCTTCCTTCTTCCTGTTCCATGGCTGCTGATATAGCCATTGGATTGAAATATAATCTGAACAACTCAGTTTGTGAGGTGTAAAGGTAGGTTATGAATAATTGAATGTCATCTGCTCAAGAGAAACTATGTACATCTTAACAAGTGATAGTAACTGGTGAGTCAATAATAATAAATTCAGAACCATGTATGGTGGCTTAACTGCAATTTCCAGGGCAGACAAGGCTACATAGCAAGACCCTGTCTTAAAATGAATAAAAAATAATATAATAAATTTATATTATAGGTAAAACTTCAAGTTGATTTCAGGATACCATTTTTAGTCAAGTGAGGACATTTCTGTGATTTCCCTCAAACCACATAACCTGCTTAAACTTCCACTTCTTTTGGCATTATTTTCTTCCTGGATAGACTCACAGATGTTCTGAAAAGGGTGATCAATTCCTGACATTCCTAAATTTCTCTGAGGGAGTGTCTTTACGACTTAGTAAAGGACAAGAGTTGGGATCTAAATCCTACCCTGGTTCCTGACTGTGTTTTTAGCCAGAGGGAGTAGGTTATGGCTTTGAGAAATGTAGACATGTTCATTGCGTCTTTTTCAGAATTTTCCCCATCAAACAAAATGTGTGTGGGCCTAATGAGTCTTGAAAATAATTTGAAGCGCTGACAATGTCTTTTTTTATGGAAGGCATGTGGTGAACACAGAGTCATAACCATCAGTTCTTTCGTGGGAGGAGATGAGGAGACAGCTTCTTTTTGACAGAGGTGGGAAGGCTGAGGCCCAGGTTCTTAAGACAACTTGTCAAAGGTCACTGAGCAAGTTGCCAACTGGTGCCTCCCCATTCCCAGGCCAGTGTGCCATTGTTCCACACATCTGCCATTCCACTGGAGAGGCAGATTTGTGTTGGTCTGTCTCCTTGCTGGGGCTGCTGGAGATGTGGGCTCAGCACTCTGGTCTGCAGAGGCTCAGAACCAATGCCAGGTATTTTGTAACAGGTATGTGCTGAGTGTTTTTCTCTCACTCTCTGCATTTGGAGCATTCAGCATATAACCCTACAATTAATTCATTAAAAAAATAAAAGCTACTTGCAGGTCACCTTTAAAACAAAGGGAGAAGCAATTTTGAATTTAGCAATTTTTCATTTTTGACACCTTGTACCACCTCAAGCTCTGCAGTAACAAATAATGCTGGTGGGGAATGGCTTTTTTTATGCACATTTGAAAAGCGAAGGGCTATACATTATAAATAGAACAAGGATAAAGGAATTGGCTGTGTAGTGCAAGATATTTTGAGTACATTAATCAGCCCATCTCATTTAGAATGAGAAGCATTTTTTCAAATATAAACAGAATGCAAACAGTTTGTGTAATCCAAGTGCGGTTGGTACACAATGGATGCACAGGGTCAGAGGGAGAATGAGAAGACAGGGAGCAGAGCATCGAAGAGGAAGTTCCATGGAGTAAAATGAGGCAAAGGAAAGGAACAGAGCTTGGACGTGTGTCGTGATGGTGCTGTGTTTGTCAGCCCCACTTGTTGTGCTACGGTGTTTGGCATATTGATTCACTTATTCTGCAAGCAGCGAGTATATGGTCTGCCCTGTGTCAGCCCTGACGGAACAAAGACAGGACCAACTCAGCTAGTGCCAATCAGATTTGCCCTACAGAAGCAAAGATAAGGAAGTCACACAGAAGGAACGCTTTCCAAGCATGTCATGCATTGCAGCACAAAGGGGATGTTTTCTGAAAACTGTGTCATGGACAGTTTCGTCATTGTGTGTATATCTTGGAGTGTGCTTACACAAGCTAAGAGGACACTATCACCCATTGATGAATACAGGGTCTGCTTTGGCCAAAATATTGTTATGAATTATTTGACTATAGTCAAAACCACTGCTTAAGTATATGGAGGTTTCCTCATGTAACAGAAATCTAGCAGTAGGAGGCAGCTGCTTCCTGTGCGTATTTAATGTCTAAATGACACAAAGACTGGTATCTCTGTGGTGAAACTATGGCAGCCATAGTTTCAGGAATCACATCCACTTTCAGGATGAAGAAGAAAAGATGCTAGAGATGACCAGCCTGGTTTGTTCATTAAGGAATTGAAAGCTTCTCACTAAACACTAAGAAGGAATTTCATTGAAATCTCCTAAGTCCAAATGGTGTCAAATGCCACCCTACTCTCCTTATCTGCAAGGAAAATAGACCAATGAGAATGTAACATTTCTACCAATGAACCACAGGCCGATAGCTGACATCCGGGCAAGAGATGAGCCACACCAGATTTTCCATGAAGGATCCATATAGAACCCAGCAGAGAGTGGTGGGATAAGCAAGAGACCCACAACCACAGCCAATCAGTCAACACAGGATAAGCCAGACAGACACCGACGATTTTCAACACAACCTAAAGCAGAAGTACAGAAGCACCTATGACCTCAACAATAAAGCAGCCTTAATACTCACCCACCATGACTCAGGGAACTGAGCGGAGGAGGGGGTGGAAAAACTGTAAGAGCCATAGTGGGGGAGAATTCCTAGAGACATTGATCCCCCCAGTAACAGCATACAAAGGGGGGGTGGAACCGGGTTGACTCCTAGGCTATCTAAACCCCCTACCCCATGGACTGATCCAGACTGCCCATGGAGAAGGATATCCAGCTGATTGGGGACAGGGAAGAAGGAAATTGGGGAAATGGGGATATCAACTCATTATTTGCTCATTCAATTCTAATAATGGATAATAAAGAAAAAAGAATGTAACATTTCTAGATCTCTCTTCTCCCTTTGGAGCTTTGCCAGGCATAGGCAGAAAAAAGACACCTCTGAGCTCCCTTGCTCTTGGGTTTGGTTGATGGTCAACAGTGGACAGATGGGGGGAAAGAGGAGAGTGAGAGTGGTTTGGGAGTATCTGTTTCCCCAGTTTCTTCCCTACATGGTGGCACCAGGTAGTATTTTGCGTTTTGTTTGGGCTGCTAGCTCTCCATACTCCTTTGGGCCTTGAGATACCTGATGATGCCAGTTCCTGGCCGATTGCAATGTCCCTTAAAGCTTTCTTTCTTTCCTGTGGGAACAGTGACTGATCAAAGAATGGGCTTGGAAACAGAAGTTCTTTCAGCCACCCAACCCTTTCTTCTTGGGATACCTGATTCCCTGGCTGGGGTGTGTCTCAGGGGGCATAGAGACATTGAGGGGTCAGAG